>CM062608.1:27210275-27476723 GCA_031470985.1 Agastache rugosa
CCATGGAAGTGAGAGATGGCTGCACCTCAGAGATCGTTCAAAAATATTACAGGGCGAGAAGTCAGCCATCTCCTAGACTCAGCGCTCGCTGAAGAAAGCAGGACGCCGGAACTCAGCGTCCGCTGAGGTTGAGCGGTCGCTGACCCCGGGAACCTGAAGTCAGCCACGGCTGAGCTTCAGAGACCGCTGACCCTGGGAGGTCAGCCGCGGCTGAGTCCCAGCGGTCGCTGACCTGGGCGGCGGCTGTTCTGCCACTTTTTACTCCGGAGGCCATAACTTCCTGCTCGTTTAACGGAATTCAGATTCGTAAATTGGGTTAGAAACTAGACATCCGTGGCTTTCTAATGGTACCCTGAACTTCCCCTGATTCCAAGTATTCTGTTCTCAAATCCAGTTAGAATCTGATACAGCTGTGCAGATTTTTCTGCAAGTTGTTTCTTTCAAGTTTAATCAATTTATTTTGATTTTTTGGAACTTTCTAAATCAAATTTTGCTCGTTATTATGAGCTTGAGATCCTTTATGTGACGAACTTTAGTAAGCAAGATGATGAATTAATTGCAAGCATGGCGATTGTTCGTTTTTGGATAGTAAAGTGAATGCGAGATATCGTTGGGAAGCGACAACGAGATGAAATCGACTGAAGAAAAAGAAGAAAAATGGGTATGAAGAATAGATTTAAAATAAGTAATGAAGAATGAAAACATAACTTAAAATATATATATAAAAAAAAATAATAATTCCGTTGTTCGTTCATCATTCGTCGTCCGTTTCGTTCTTTGTTTGTTTTTGTCCGTCGTTCGTTATTCTTTTCTGTCGTTAATCACATTCTTGTTATGTTTTAGAACGAGATTGAGATGAATTAATATCTCAAAAGAATTAAAGAATGAAATTAATGTCACGGGATAATGTTATTCCTTTCTGTTTTGTTAGGAATACCTGAGCTAAAATTTTATTTAACCTCAGTTACCCGATTTAATTAAGGTTTGGGATTCTTTCATTACCCAACCTACTTCTCGGATTATTAATCCTGTCATTCCTTATTCAGTTAAATGCGTCAGTTTTGACCTCAGAAATTTTTATTAAAGAATTGGATTTAATTTTAGTCTTTCGTGCAGAGGTGATTTATTCTCTCTTTCCGAGGATCCTTAATATTCCCAACCCTACGAATATTAAATTTTCTTCCGTTTCCATTTTTCCGTTCTAGTAAGGGAGCATGAAGCGGGATCATTCTCCCTGTGTCATGAGAATAATAATATAATGACCTCGACAGCAATCCAACTACTAAAAGGATGGATTGTTTAACTAACATCAACGTGTTCCTCTCCAAAAGTCAAGTTCAAGGCTAGTTTCTCATCGACACCAGTTGCGGACATTGAAGATGAAGTCAAGCTTACCTTGGTCTGAGATGTTATCGTCAAAGAGGAAGTAGCAGAAGAAGATGATGTAGAAATCGATAGAGTAGAATTCAATAATGAGTTTAATAAAGAAGAAAAGTTTTCCAAGGACGACCAATAGAGAGTCGACCTTTTTAATTATTTTGAAAACGTGAAAGAAAGAAGTAGTATAAATGCGGAATTGTGAGTTTTTAAGTAGAATATATGATGCATAGTTTAACCTTAGATTTTTCGATAACAGATTAGTATTCTGTACCGTCACTATTACGCTAGTGTGATGCTAGAACATCACAATTAAGATAAGAATAATTTATCTTTTGATAGATTCCTTATCTTAAAGAGATCTCAAAAGGGAAAATCTTCCAGTATATGAAAGAATGACTAAAGCAGTCATTAAGTTCAGTTGATGAGTTCTTATATGCTTAAGAAAAATAAGAAGATATGATGCTTTGTGAAGCAGAAAGTAAGTTGACAGTAAATTGTCAAGATAAAGTTAGAGTTTAAAGAATAAGAATTTTATGAATATAAGTTAAGTATGAAAGAAGTAAGTTGCTTTGCCAAAAGTTAAAAGTACGTTAGGTTATTTTGCAAATTGTTTGAATGGTTAAGAAAAGTTATGAATCTGAATGCTTTGATGTTGATTGTCAATATGAGAAAAGTTTATGAAGCTAAGTTGTTGTGCTATTGCTTAATTATTGAGTTAAGTTATGAAAGTGATTATGTTATGATAAGATCTGATTTACTTGAATGTTAAGTTCCATGTTTGGAACTATTATTTTGAGAAATAACTGCTTTTATATTAAAGCTTAATATGTGAAAAGTGCTTAAACTTTCAAGTTAAATACTTGATAATGTGATTGTATGATGATGAGAATGAATCGTTTGATTCATTATTTATGATAAGGATGTTATGTGCCAAAGATGTGAATAAGAATTTTATTAAGTTTTAAAAATCAAGGAAGTTTTATTCCGTTTAAAGAAAATAAAATATTTCGGAAAAATCCTTGCGCGTGTTAATTATAATGCCTTTTAGAAAAAAAAAATAAAGTAGAAAAGAAGAACATCAAGAACCTTTTTCCGTCTCCTTAGCCTGAAAAAAAAAAGATAAAAGAACTTTTTCTTCGTCAAAATCCCCAACTTTAGACGGGAGAGAAAATTCGTTAGAAGCTGAAGAGTGGGTTTGATCGTTAGAAAGCATTTTTTAGGTTTCTTCGTTGTATCGATCAAGAGCGTCTTACGTGCATGACCTACCAGCTCAAAGGATCTGCGGATCATTGGTGGAAAGTTCGTCAGGAGACGTATACCCGAGCAACTAAAGATCTGACTAGAGAATAATTCAAGAATACTCTTTTCGAGAATTATGTCCCAAGAAGTTATCGCAAATAAAAGAAGAATGAGTATGGCAATCTTAAGCAAGGAAAGAAGTCGGTATCCGAGTTTGATCGATAGTTTTATGATCTCACTCGTTTCGCCTAAGATGAAGTAGACACAGATAAGATAAGGTCTGAGCTCTTTCGAGCCGGACTACATCGAGAAATAAGAGTCGTGCTACTCAGTTAGAGTGTATCTATGCAGAAGTAGTGCATTGAAGATCAAGGAAATTTAACAGGTTTAGGTCAATCAAAAGGCGTACCTGTTATAATCTTATGAGTACATCGCATTCATTTATATAAAATGCATGCGTTAATAATCTTAATCTAAAACGTAGAACGTGCTAGGCGAAATCTAAGAATAATTACTCCAGTAGGTGAACCTACCTTAGTTACTCTTGTTTATCCTAAATTAGAGTTGAATTAGGACTTCTCTAAATGATAGTCAAAGCCTTAACCTAGATTAAAATGTGAAATGTTGATATCATTCTAGGAATGGATTAGTTAACCGAGAATTTTGTAATCATTCGATACAAGTAGAGACAAATCTCTATTCGGCCATCTAGTCAAGAGTAATCTCTATCCTTCGGAATAGAAAGAAGTCATAAGAAATCGCCGATTATCTCGGCAGTTTAAGTAAAGAAATTGATGAAAAGAAAAGATGTAACATCATATCTCATCTATCGCAACAAAAGTGAAGATCGAGAAGAAAGTATTGAAAATGTAGCTATAGTTAAGAAATTCCAGGAAGTATTTCCTGAAGTTTAATCAGGATCAACTTCAGTTCAAAGGCGCCGTATAGGATGGGCCGAAAGAGTTGCAAGAACTAAAGATCCAGCTGCAAGAGTTTCTTGTTTTAGGATTTATCCGACCTAGTGTTTTCCCCTTAGGTATATCACTAAATAAATGCGAATTTTAACTACGAAAAAGTACATTTCCTTAGAAATGTTGTTTTCTCTAAAGGAATCAAAGTCGTTTCGACAAAAGTGCAAGCAGTCCACGAAGGGAAGTTTCCATCTACGCCACATGAGATTAGGAGTTTCTTAAGTTTAGCAGACTACTATCGAAGGATTCTCCAAGATAACAAAGCCAATGACCCAACTTCTAAGGAAAGAATCAAAGTTTGAGTAGTCTAGCAGTATGAAGAAGGTTATCAAAAACTCAAGAAAAGTTTATCCATTGCTCCAGTGCTAGCATTTTCAGAAACAGATAAAGATTATACCGTTTCCACGGATGCATCAAAGAATGGACTAAGTTGTGTCCTGATGCAAGAAGGAAAAATCATTGCTTATGCTTCTAGATAGTTTAGACCTCACGAAGTAATCAGAAAGAACCATTCGAATCTTAGAGGATATGTTAAGAACTATTGTTCTTGATCGAAGAGATCACTGAGAGCAAATTTTACCTCTTGTTGAATTGTTTATAACAACAGTTACTAAATGATGATAGGCATGACACTCGATGAAGCCTTCATGAAAGAAAATGTCAATCTCCGCTCCCTTGAAATAATGTGAGCGAGAGAAAAATGTTAGGGCCGAAGTAATTAAAGAAATGATAGAGAATGTGCGTCAAGTCAGAAAAAAAAAAACAAAAAAAAAATGTAAAGAATTTTTTTTAAGACACGTGAAGATCAACGTTAGAGTTTGAAGGGGAAACCTTTACAAAGAAATTCATCGTTTGGTGTTAAAAGAAAATTTACTCTCGCTACATAAGACCGTATGAAATTCTAAAAAGAATAAGTCAAGTAGCGGATAAGCTAGCTTTATCACCGAGTTTTAGAAGTACATATAACGTGTTCCATGTATCTCAGTTGCGACGATACATGTTTGACCCTAAGCACGTTATCCATCAAAAAGAAGTGATCTTTAATCCAGATCTTAGTTATGAAGAGAAGTCAAAAGCGATTTTGGATCAAAAGGTCCAGCAGCTTACAAATAAGTCACTTGTGTCAATTAAGATCACGTAGAATCATAATGATTTAGAGAAGACACATGAGAGTTAGAAAGTAAGATGAAAGAAAAGTATTCCCAGTTATTCCAAGAAGTAAGTAAATTTCGGGACGAAATTTATTTTTAGGGGGAGAGAATGTAATACCCCGTTTTTCTTGCATAAATTGCCTTAGTTTTTCTTTAATTAAATTAAGGAAATTAAGAAGAAGGAAATTTCCTTTTTATTAATTTTTCTTCGGCAACCCTAATTTTTGCCGTAAAAAGGAATTAAATTATTTTTGTCTCGTCTCGGTTAATCCGAAATGAAGAAGTTTTTACATTTATCATTAAGTGATAATGTCGCAACCCGAACCTCGATATTAGATGTCAAGGCCGGTAGGTCCCACGACTTACACAATTTATGATTAACAAAGGAAATTGAGATAGCGACCTGGCTATCGTTCAAAAGAATAACCATACTTAACATGTCGCAGCCCGAAACTATTACCCAGTTTGAAATTTCCCGAGTGACTCGGCCATTGGATTTATCCGAGTTGGACCCGATCATTGGAATTACTCGAGTGACTCGACAAATTTAGATTTACCCGAAATTTGGACCCGATCATTGGAATTACCCGGTGACCCGGCCAGTGGATTTACCCACTTTGGACCCGATCAGTGAATTTACTCAGCTGACTCAGCCAGCTGGAATTACCACTTTAGAATAATGTGTCATATATGACTCGAGACGATCAAGCCGAATCAATATGACATAACTCAAATCACTTGGAATCAAAAGACACGATCAACCAAATAACCGACAATTGATCAAGAAGATGACGAATTTATTTGAGGATCAAGAAAACAAGATAAAGAAAAGCTCGTTTCGAGAAAAACTTAGCAATAGAGTTCGACTTTAGAAATTAAACGTTATAACAACATTAAACTTCATTTTATTGCAGCGGAAAACATGAGAATATATGTATGAAGACATATATTCTAGGTCAATTTCTAAAAAAAAACGACTTTCTCTACATAACAACATTTAACAACAACAATGATCCATCCAGTACTCATCATCTTCATCCCTGCTAACCTGCACATTTTAGAAATAACATGCAGGGCTGAGTACTACGTACTCAGTGAACACATGCCAAAACATTTGAAAACTTTGCTGAATACAGCTATATATATATATGAAAACTTGCCAGAAAACATAATACGAGGATTTTCTGAAAACAACTCGTAAAATGCTAAAAATACTTTCTTTTCAAAACTCATTTGTCTGCAGACATTTATAATAGTATGAACCATATCTACAAATAAATCATGGTGATGAGAAAGAGGCCTCTTTCTCAATCACTTGTAACCGGCATATCAAGGAAAGGCTCACAGTTACTTATAACCGGCCCATCAAAGAAATGCGCACGATTACCTATGTGTACACAGATTTCACCTTGCGTGAAACCGAATTCGTCTTTCTGAAGTAGATGGTAACATACTTAAATATTTTAAAAACATTTGGCAAGTATCAAAGCTTTGAAAAATTATATAATATCATGCTTTTCACGTTTTTCAGTTAAGAAAGCCCACCTGATAAACTTAAGCTTTACTTTAACTTTAACGCTTGTAATCCTTTTACTTCACGTCTCCGCTTCTACTTCCGCTTGCTCCTTTAATCGAAAGCGATTAACGAATTTTTAGAACGAGAGCTTTTATCGACTAACGACTTCGATATCTTTAACGAAATTCTATTCAAATTTTTACATTGCAACTTGATGAAATTCGAGAATTCCTATCTTAACTTTTCAAACGTTCTTAATCTATCTTAATCTATCTAAATTCCTCATTAAGCATCAATTTCCATTATATAACACTTAATTTTTATTAAGAAGTTCATAAATGCAATTAATTTCTTAATTAAAATTTTATTAATATTTTGTTTATTTATTTTAAATTCTCGGTTTTATTAAAATTAATATTTCTTTAATTATTTTCTCTTCTTTTTAATTTCTAATATATTTAATTATCATCTTAAGCTCATTTCTTCACTTAATTTCATTCAATTAAGTATTAATCTTTCAACCCTAATTTATATTCTTATTTAATCGGTTATTTTCTCAAAATTGAAATTGGTTGGAAATTTTTAATTACTTCCAACATGAATCATTCTTAAAATACTTAACTAAACTCATTTATATCATTAAATCAATCATATAATTCATGTATCCATTATTTCCTATTTTCTTCTCATTTTCGAAAATTGCCAATTGATAGCTAGGGTTTTCCATGCTTAAATCTAATTACATATTTGATCTTATAATCATATTCTAAGCATAATTCATGAAGAACAAATCATCATTCAATGCATGAATTAATATTTAGCATTTTCTTCTAAATTTCGATTTTCATGCAACTTAGGGTTAGGGTTTTGATTTTTTCTAATTTAATCACACAATTCATCATATAATCATGATATAAGCATCATACTATAAGATCAATATCATCTAAACACTCCTCCATTTTTCTCCAAAAATGCCGAAATATATATACATGATGAGAGTTATTCATGCATCATCTTAAGCTAATAATTGATCATCTAACATCTTAAAATCATCATATAAATAACATATGAAGGTATGAACCACATCTACCAATTTCTACAAATTCTCCCCAAAATTTCGACACATATATATATATATGATCTTCCACCATGAACATGAATTAGGAGCTTGGAATAGAAGAATCTAAGCTTACTTGACTACTTGAAAGGATTGCTAGAAGTTGAAATCTTTGAGCTTGAAGATCAAGATGGTGTTCTTAAGTGTGTGTGAGTGTGTGTATTGAGATAGAAGAGAGATCGAGAGGGAGAGAGAGAAGCTGTTTCTTCTTCTTGTGTTTCTTTGTGTGTGTGCGTGTGGTGAGATAGAGAGATGAGAGAGTTAGATATATAATCTAACAACCTAGGTTTAGAACTATAGGGTAGCTTATTATTTTATTAAAACTTAATAGCTAAGTTTTGGTTAATTCATTTAATTAGTTATTAATTCAATTAATTAATAATTAATTAATCTTCTAATAATTCTCTAATTTCTCAACACAGTAATTAAGATTAAGGTTTCACGAACCTTAGATAAAAATCTCACAGAAAGAATCGGAGATTTGAAGCATTTTCAAATCGACCAAAACTAAATTTTTAAGAGATTAATTACGTAAAATTTCACGTAATTAAATTAAATTCTTCTTCTTGTCAATTAATGACTAAACATTTATCATCTATTGATAAATGTAAAAACTTCTTCGTTTCGGATTAACCGAGACAATAGAAATTAATTAAAACTCATTTTTCCGGTAGAATATATCTGCCGAATAAAATTTTCGGAAAGAAAATCTTTATTTTACTAAAATTCTTGTCTTTCTCAGAAGATTAATTATTTTAATTACTTAAGAAAGACGGGATACTACATTCTCTCCCCCTAAAAATAAATTTCGCCCCGAAATTTTCTTACCTCTCAGAAGAGTTCGGGATACTTTTCTCTCATTTTGCTTTCTAACTCCCATGTTGCTTCTTCTAGTCCATGATGCCTCCATTTGATTTTTACTGACGCGATCGACTTATTTCTAAGGCTTTGTTGGATCTTCCGATCCAAAATCGCTTCAGGTTTCTCTTCATAACTGAGATCTGGTTCAAGGACTACTTCTTCTTGACGAATGACGTGCTTAGGGTCAAACATATATCTCCGCAATTGAGATACATGAAACACGTTATGTGAATTTCCAAAACTTGGCGGTAAAGCTAGCTTATATGCTACTTGACCTATTCTTTCCGAAATTTCATATGGTCCTATGTAGCGAGGCTTAAGCTTTCCTTTAACACCAAATCGTTGAATTCCTCTTGAAGGCGAAACTTTCAAGAAAACTTTATCACCCACATTGAATTCTAATGCGATCTTCGATGTCGGCATAAGACTTCGACGGTCTTGCGCTTCTTTAATTCTTTGCTTGATTTGACGCACAATCTTTATCATTTCTTCCACTGAATCAGGCCCTAATATTTTTCTCTCGCCCACATCATCCCAATGGAGCGGAGATCTACACTTCTTTCCATAAAGGGCTTCGTAGGGCGCCATGCCAATCGTCATTTGATAACTGTTGTTGTAAGCAAATTCAACAAGAGGTAAAATTTGCTCCCATTGACTTCCTCGATCTAAAACAACGAGTTCTCAACATATCCTCCAAGATCTGAATGGTTCTTTCGTTTGACCATCCGTTTGAGGATGAAAAGCCGTCTTGAAGTTCAATTTGGTACCTAATTCTTCTTGCATACTTCTCCAAAAATGAGAAGTAAATTTTGAGTCTCGATCCGAAGTGATTGACTTAGGTACTCCGTGCAATCGCACAATTTCTCGCACGTACGGTGAGCTAACTTATACGCGCCATAAGTTATGGGAATAGGTATAAAGTGTGCAGATTTTGTCAATCTATCCACTATTACCCATACCGCTGTATTTCCTCGTTTGGATCTAGGTAACCCGGTTACAAAATCCATGGTAATTTTATCCCATTTCCACTGGAATGTCTAAAGGTTGTAGCTTCCCATAGGGTCTACGATGTAATGCCTTTACTTGTTGACGGAGCTAAACATCTTTCCACAAAAGAAGCTATGTCTCTTTTCATTCCTTCCCACCAAAATGTTTGTTTCAAATCTTGATACATTTTGGTGCCTCCAGTATTTGAATAAGGAGTTTCATGAGCTTCGCTCATGATTTCATTCCTTAATTCTTCATCATTCGGCACACAAATTCTTCCTCGATACGGGGAGAACATTATCTCCTTCCTCCTTAAAATTTTCATTTTTCTCTTGACGAATTTTCATTCGTAACTTTTCCAATTTCTCGTCTTTTCTTTGAGCATTGGAAATTCTAAATCTTAAATCTGGAATTATTTCCATAGCTGCAACCATTTGCTCAACAGATTTCGGAGGTAGAATTACTTCTAATCTTAGTTCTTCGAAACTCTTAATGAGTTCTTTCTCTTGAGTTAGAAGAAATCCAAATTCCGATTTTCCTTTTCTGCTTAACGCATCAGCAACTACATTTGCTTTTCCTGGATGATAGGAAATTTTACAATCGTAGTCTTTAACTAACTCGAGCCATCTTCTTTGTCTCATATTTAATTCTTTTACGCTCAAAGAAATATTTGAGACTCTTGTGATCTGTAAAGATTTCACATTTCGTTCCATAAAGATGGTGTCTCCGCAGTTTTAAAGCATGTACTACTTCTTTGCTAGTTCCAAATCATGAGTTGGATAGTTTATTTCATGAGGTCTAAGCTGTCTAGAAGCATATGCAATAACTCTTCCTTCTTGCATCAGGACACAACCTAGTCCGTTCTTTGATGCATCTGTATAAACAGCATAATCTTTATCCGAATCTGGAACTGATAGCACTGGGGCAGTGGTCAATCTCTTTTTAAGTTCTTGGAAACTTTCCTCACATTCTTCTGACCACTTGAATTTTGATTCTTTCTTTAGGAGATAGGTCATTGGCTTAGCTATTTTGGAGAATCCCTCGATAAATCTCCGATAGTAGCCTGCTAGACCTAAGAAACTCCTAATTTCATGTGGTGTGGTTGGAACTTTCCATTCCTGAACTGCTTGTACTTTTGAAGGATCAACTTTGATTCCTTCAGGAGATACAACATGTCCAAGGAAATGTACTTCTCTTAGCCAAAATTCACATTTACTAAATTTGGCATACAATCTTTCGGTTCTCAACCTTTTCAGAACAGTTCGTAGATGTTCTTCGTGTTCTAATTCATTCTTTGAATACACGAGAATATCATCAATGAAAACTACGACAAACTTGTCCAAGAATTCATGGAATACTCTATTCATGAGATCCATAAATACTGCTGGAGCATTCGTCACACCAAATGGCATCACTACAAACTCGTAGTGGCCATATCTTGTTCTGAAAGTTGTCTTGGAAATATCTTCTTGCTTGACCTTCAATTGATGATAACCAGATTTCAGATCAATCTTCGAGAATACACTTGCTCCTCTGAGCTGATCAAATAGATCATCTATTCTCGGCAAAGGATATTTGTTTTTCAAGGTTAACTTGTTTAATTCTCGGTAGTCGATACACATCCTCAAACTACCATCCTTCTTTTTAACAAACAGAATTGGTGCTCCCCACGGAGAAACACTAGGTCTAATGAAACCTAGGTCAAGTAACTCTTGTAGTTGAATTTTCAATTCTTGCAACTCCTTTGGGGCCATTCTGTATGGTGACTTGGAAACAGGAGCTGATCCTGGTTCAAGATCTATTGTGAACTCCACTTGCCTATCTGGTGGCAATCCTGGCAAAACTTGTGGAAATACGTCTCGAAATTCTTTGACCACAGCTACATCTTCAATGCTGCTCTCCTTATCTTCCTTCTTGTTGAGATAGATAAGATATGCTTTCACATCTTTCTTTTTCAACACTCTCCTTGCTTGAACTGCCGAAATAATCGGCGATTTCTTACAACTTCTTTCTATCCCGAAAAATAGAGTTGGTTTCTGACCAGGCATATGAAATGAAATTTGCCTTTGCTTGCATTGAATGCTTGCAAAATTCTCGGTCAACCAATCCATTCCCAAGATAATATCTATATCCCACATTTTAATTAAATTTAGGGTTTTTGCTAACATCTTGAGAGATCCTAATTCAATCTCTATATTAGGACAGATGCGAGTAACCGAGGTAGATTTACCTAACGGTGTTGTTACTCTCAAGTCTTGACTAGCACGTTCTACTTTAAGACCAAGATTATCTACGCATGCATCTGATATAAATGAATGCGATGCACCAGTATCAAA
The DNA here is from genome assembly GCA_031470985.1 of Agastache rugosa. Taxonomy (NCBI): domain Eukaryota; kingdom Viridiplantae; phylum Streptophyta; class Magnoliopsida; order Lamiales; family Lamiaceae; genus Agastache; species Agastache rugosa. The sequence continues at coordinate 27,221,834 of CM062608.1, forward strand.
TAAAATTATAACAGGTATGCCATTTAATTGACCCATACCTGTCAAATTTCCTTGATCTTTGTCGAACGGCTTCTGATCAAGAGCAAAAACCCTTTGATATTCTTCTTTGGGGTTCCATTCTCAAATCTTTGGGATTGCTTTTGCTTTTCTTTGGAATCGCGGCCCTTGGCGATTCCGTTCTTGCTGCTGCCGTTGCTGAGGAACAACTTCTATTGCCTTCAATCTCTGAGGCGGGTTCTGAGTTGGTCTACTTCCTCCTGCTCCTTGCGGTTTAGTTGGGCAACGCGATACGAATAATGACCAACTTGACCACAAGTATAGCGACTATTACTTCCGGCCTTGCATATCCCTTGATGCATCTTGCCACACTTGGAACACGGAGACATTCCTTGATAAGTTTGAGATGAAGCTTGCCTTGATTGACGAAAGGCTGTTTGAATCGTCCTTGATTAAATTGCTGCTGTTGATGACGTTGTTGTCCTTGCTGTCCTTGCCAGGGCTTCTTACTAGGTTGACTTCCAAAATTCCATTTTCGTTTCTGACTTTGGTTGAACGGCTGCGGATTTGCCACTGTCACTGGGGTTTGAACTTGTGTGGCTGCTGAAGTCTGAGAAGACTTATCTGGCTGCATGGCCAATTCCATATCCAAAGCTCTGTTTAAAGTCTCGGCATATGACAATGCACTTTGACTAGCCAGAACGATTCTTATTTCCTGCCGAAGACCTGCTCGGAAGAGTTCAGCCATTTTCTCGTCTGTGTCCACCTTATCTTGAGCAAAACGTGCCAAATCACAAAATTTGCGATCATAGTCGGCTACTGACTTCTTACCTTGCTTGAGATTAGCAAACTCATTCTCCCTCTGCTTTCGATAACTTCGAGGAACGAATTTTTCGAACAAAGCATCCTTAAATTGTTCCCACGTCAGGTTCTCTAGTTGTTCAGGGGTATATGCCCTTTGACGAGCTTCCCACCAGTAATCCGCAGATCCCTTGAGCTGATAAGACATGCATGTAAGACGTTCTTGATCCGTACATCGAAGAAAACGGAAAATTCTTTCCAGCGCACGAATCCACTCTTCAGCTTCTGAAGGACTTCCTCTTCCATCGAGAGTTGGAGGATTTTGCCGCAAAAATAATTCTTCTATTCTCCTTTCAGGTTGAGGAGGAGGTGGGGTAGGTTCTCTTTCGGGTTCATTTTCAACCCTTCCTCGACCTCGGCCTCTTGGTCTTCCTCTTGGCGGCATTTTCTAATTAACCAGGATTTCCATTCGAATTATTCTTTCTTTCTAACAAAGTCTTATTCTTTAATAAAAATTCTTCTTTCTTTAAAGTATTTTAAGGAAAATTTTTTTTCTAGGTTTTAGAATTTAGAAAAATCACCTTTTTAATGCATAAAATACTCATCATACTTTTAATGAATCACACCATTCATGCTTATCAAAACTTTCAATTACATCTAACAGACTCATACTATTTAATGAATCAAAGATTTACAACATTATCATACATTGTAATCCCATAATTTAACTTCTTATTATCATCATGAACAATTTAAACAATTCACTATTGTCATAGATAACGAATCAACAATTCATTCATTACTAAAATCACAAAATATTTCAAGGACACATATTTTCATACTTATCTTTGCTAAGTAAAATTTAGTTAATATGTATTCCTAATATTTCGAGGAAATAATAATAATAATAGCATCATCTTGACATATAAACTTCATCATAACTTTAATGAATCAAAAGATTCACGCTTATCATCACATAATCACTAAAATAAATTTTCCAGTAATAATTATTATATATATATTCATTTGCTAAATTTAATTAGCTCTTCATTCTTTATATTCAAGAGATGCATAATATCATCTTGATGTATAAACTTCCTCAGAAATCTCTTTTGAGATGATCTACTTCATCTTAACATTTTTCCTAACTAATGATTACAAACTAAGCTAACGATAACGAATAATTAATGGAACGAAAAAAAAAAAATGAACGACGCACTAAACTGATGATAGTCGAATAATGAACGAAACGATTAACGGACAAAATTAACGAGGAATGAAATGAATTATAACGAAACGAACTACAAACAAAATAAACGAAGAATGAACAACTACGAACGACAACGGAATGGACGAATAAACCCCGGCACTGGATCGGACTATCCCGCGCCAAGATCGCCGTCCCGTACGCAGACGTCGCGCGGTCAAGAAAAGATTTCCTTCATGTGCGCGTGACTTAACCTCCGGCGGATTGTCCCGCGCCACACCAACCCGCGCCTGATGCTGAAATTGTCGTGGGGCTGGCGCGCCACGCGCTGTTTTCGCGTCTGTTTCCGGTACTCAGCTGGGCCCAGTCAGCTGGATTTACCCAGCTGACTTAGCCAGCTGGAATTACCACTGGACTCGATTCGTGGATTTACTCGGTGACTCGGCCATTGGAATTACCCTGTTGGACCCAATTTGGATTTACTCAATGACTCGGCCATTGGAATTACCCATTGGACCCGGTCATTGGATTTACTCAGTGACTCGGCCATTTGGATTTCGACCCGATGCCGGTTCGACGCTTTGTCTTGTTTTCTTCGTCCGGGCTTTTAATCGATCTTTTTCCATTCCTTAAACCTTACTTCTTTACTTTAACTTCTATTATCTAAACCTCGGTCGTGGATTCACTTGGAATTAATCAACACTGACTCGATCTGGATTTCCCTTGTTGAACTCGATCGGCTAGATTTACGCAATGACTCGGCCGGATTTTACTCATAATTACCTAAATTGATCTCGATCACTGGATTTACTCAGTTGACTCAGCCAGCTGGATTTTCCAGCCAAATTTCGATTCTCCAAATAACTCAGTTTTTTTTTTTTTTTTTTTTCCGGTTAGCTTTGATTTTCCGATTGATCTTTGCTCAACTTACTTCTTTATTTAGTAGGAAAAATTTGCCTCTTTGAGGACTTTTTACAAAAGGTAGGGAATTATTTACACCCAAAATTCCCTACATGAACCGTGATTTTCTAACATCACGCATAATGTTCTTATCGGAGCGGAATTCTACGTCGCTTCCGATTCGCTATTCTATCATATTATGCTTCTATATACAAGAACTTATTTACAACACAATTGTTAAAAGTTGTTCACTTACTAGTCTATTACATATATTTACATCATTATCTTCCCGACACTTTCCTTCACTGCTCATCCTCTGACGGATCCTCTTCTTCTCCCTCCTCTTCGTCGCCTCTCGGATCCTCCTCACTTGGATCTTCTTCCTCCGTTTCCGTGCTCTCCTCTGTCCTTTCCACTCCGTCCAAAGTCACACGAGGGGCATAAGTAATATCCTCTCCCGGCGACGGCCTAAAGCTAGGCTGAAAACTCAAATGAGTGAATGGTATTCTACGGAGGTGGAAGTATCCTTCAGTTGGTCCAACTTCTGGATCAACGTTATCCTCGTCACTATCATAGTGACGTGGTCCAGAGGTGCTAGCCACATTAGGGTCAAAAAGAACAGACTGGGCTTCAACTATGGCATCAAGCTCTGAAGAATTCAAAGCTTGCAATGTTTCAACAGAAGGATCATTTGGAATTTCCTCAACAAAAGAAGCTGAGGCTACGCCGTTAGGCAAAACAGAAGGCTCAGGAACAAAAGTTTGAGTCTCAATTTGGGAGGGAGACGAAACATAGCCATTTGCCAATGGCTCAACAAGAAAAGAATTAACATCAAATCCATTCTCTCCATGGATGGGAGAAGCAATTGGTTCAGGATTTTCTGGAGGATTCTGATCCAGAATAGGGTAATCTTGAGGCATGAGATTTTGTAAACCAAACTCACCAACAGGAATCAATGGCTGAAATGGTCCAGGAGGTGGGTACGAAAAACACATATATTGAGTACTAATTGCAGCTATGAACGCTCTGCAATCTCCAAACAAGACACCATCCCAAAATTGGGGAGTAACGTACCTTGCAGCAATCGATGCCGCCCACTCCTGCCAATCCTCAGGAAGCAGAGGAACTAGCCTAACTATACCAATAACTCCCGAGATATTTGATTCATGAATGTCCATCCAAACCCTATGGTACCGAGCTAAAAACTCTGCTAGGGTTTCTGTGTAGCTCATGTGTATGTGGTGAAATTCAATCATCGCTGCTACGCTTCTAGAATTAGACATCCTATAAAAGAAAATTTAAATAATCAACTAAACTGAAATTACGAATAGTCTTGAGAATCCACTGTCTCAACATACTCAATGTCGGCTTCCAAAAGGGTGTTACGGGCTCATGTTACATTCCACGGATAAATACTCAACTTGCTTGCACAACCGATCCATTATCTCGCTTATGATCGATCACTAACAACCAATCACATTAGAGGGAGTAAAACACAACAATTATATATATACTTCATCTTCCAAACTTTATAACTAGAAACGGTTGAAATTCGTACCTGGATAGCTGGATGAGATGAGAGATGCTGGACTTCAGTTGTTGTTAAAAACTAACTAGTCTAGGAATTCAAACCAGACTAGACTTTCAGAAATAACAACTTGGAGCAGAAGACATTGCTCTAACTAGTCTAGGATTTCAAAATAGACTAGATTTTAAAAAAAAATTTATTCAGAGCAGTCAGACCTGCTCTGATACCACTCTGTCGCAGCCCGAACCTCGATATTAGATGTCAAGGCCGGTAGGTCCCACGACTTACACAATTTATGATTAACAAAGGAAATTGAGATAGCGACCTGGCTATCGTTCAAAAGAATAACCATACTTAACATGTCGCAGCCCGAAACTATTACCCAGCTGAAATTTCCCAGCTGACTCAGCCAGCTGGATTTATCCAAATTGGACCCAATCATTGAATTACTCGGTGACTCGGCCAATGGATTTACCTGGACCCGATCATTGGAATTACCCAGTGACCGCCACTGGATTTACCCCATTGGACCCATCAGTGAATTTACTCGAACTCGGCCGAATTACCACTTTAGAATAATGTGTCATGACTCGAGACGATCAACTGAATCAATATGACATAACTCAAATCACTTGGAATCAAAAGACCTGATCAACCAAATAACCGACAATTGATCAAGAAGATGACGAATTTATTTGAGGATCAAGAAAACAAGATAAAGAAAACTGTTTCAGAAAAACTTAGCAATAGAGTTCGACTTTAGAAATTAAACGTTATAACAACATTAAACTTCATTTTATTGCAGCGGAAAACATGAGAATATATGTATGAAGACATATATTCTAGGTCAACTTCTCAAAACGACTTTCTCTACATAACAACATTTAACAACAACAATGATCCATCCAGTACTCATCATCTTCATCCCTGCTAACCTGCACATTTTAGAAATAACATGCAGGGCTGAGTACTACGTACTCAGTGAACACATGCCAAAACATTTGAAAACTTTGCTGAATACAGCTATATATATATATGAAAACTTGCCAGAAAACATAATACGAGGATTTTCTGAAAACAACTCGTAAAATGCTAAAAATACTTTCTTTTCAAAACTCATTTGTCTGCAGACATTTATAATAGTATGAACCATATCTACAAATAAATCATGGTGATGAGAAAGAGGCCTCTTTCTCAATCACTTGTAACCGGCATATCAAGGAAAGGCTCACAGTTACTTATAACCGGCCCATCAAAGAAATGCGCACGATTACCTATGTGTACACAGATTTCACCTTGCGTGAAACCGAATTCGTCTTTCTGAAGTAGATGGTAACATACTTAAATATTTTAAAAACATTTGGCAAGTATCAAAGCTTTGAAAAATTATATAATATCATGCTTTTCACGTTTTTCAGTTAAGAAAGCCCACCTGATAAACTTAAGCTTTACTTTAACTTTAACGCTTGTAATCCTTTTACTTCACGTCTCCGCTTCTACTTCCGCTTGCTCCTTTAATCGAAAGCGATTAACGAATTTTTAGAACGAGAGCTTTTATCGACTAACGACTTCGATATCTTTAACGAAATTCTATTCAAATTTTTACATTGCAACTTGATGAAATTCGAGAATTCCTATCTTAACTTTTCAAACGTTCTTAATCTATCTTAATCTATCTAAATTCCTCATTAAGCATCAATTTCCATTATATAACACTTAATTTTTATTAAGAAGTTCATAAATGCAATTAATTTCTTAATTAAAATTTTATTAATATTTTGTTTATTTATTTTAAATTCTCGGTTTTATTAAAATTAATATTTCTTTAATTATTTTCTCTTCTTTTTAATTTCTAATATATTTAATTATCATCTTAAGCTCATTTCTTCACTTAATTTCATTCAATTAAGTATTAATCTTTCAACCCTAATTTATATTCTTATTTAATCGGTTATTTTCTCAAAATTGAAATTGGTTGGAAATTTTTAATTACTTCCAACATGAATCATTCTTAAAATACTTAACTAAACTCATTTATATCATTAAATCAATCATATAATTCATGTATCCATTATTTCCTATTTTCTTCTCATTTTCGAAAATTGCCAATTGATAGCTAGGGTTTTCCATGCTTAAATCTAATTACATATTTGATCTTATAATCATATTCTAAGCATAATTCATGAAGAACAAATCATCATTCAATGCATGAATTAATATTTAGCATTTTCTTCTAAATTTCGATTTTCATGCAACTTAGGGTTAGGGTTTTGATTTTTTCTAATTTAATCACATAATTCATCATATAATCATGATATAAGCATCATACTATAAGATCAATATCATCTAAACACTCCTCCATTTTTCTCCAAAAATGCCGAAATATATATACATGATGAGAGTTATTCATGCATCATCTTAAGCTAATAATTGATCATCTAACATCTTAAAATCATCATATAAATAACATATGAAGGTATGAACCACATCTACCAATTTCTACAAATTCTCCCCAAAATTTCGACACATATATATATATATGATCTTCCACCATGAACATGAATTAGGAGCTTGGAATAGAAGAATCTAAGCTTACTTGACTACTTGAAAGGATTGCTAGAAGTTGAAATCTTTGAGCTTGAAGATCAAGATGGTGTTCTTAAGTGTGTGTGAGTGTGTGTATTGAGATAGAAGAGAGATCGAGAGGGAGAGAGAGAAGCTGCTGCTGCTGCTGTGTTTGCTGTGTGTGTGCGTGTGGTGAGATAGAGAGATGAGAGAGTTAGATATATAATCTAACAACCTAGGTTTAGAACTATAGGGTAGCTTATTATTTTATTAAAACTTAATAGCTAAGTTTTGGTTAATTCATTTAATTAGTTATTAATTCAATTAATTAATAATTAATTAATCTTCTAATAATTCTCTAATTTCTCAACACAGTAATTAAGATTAAGGTTTCACGAACCTTAGATAAAAATCTCACAGAAAGAATCGGAGATTTGAAGCATTTTCAAATCGACCAAAACTAAATTTTTAAGAGATTAATTACGTAAAATTTCACGTAATTAAATTAAATTCTTCTTCTTGTCAATTAATGACTAAACATTTATCATCTATTGATAAATGTAAAAACTTCTTCGTTTCGGATTAACCGAGACAATAGAAATTAATTAAAACTCATTTTTCCGGTAGAATATATCTGCCGAATAAAATTTTCGGAAAGAAAATCTTTATTTTACTAAAATTCTTGTCTTTCTCAGAAGATTAATTATTTTAATTACTTAAGAAAGACGGGATACTACAGATAAATGATTAGTCATTGATTGACCAAAAGAAGAATTTAATTTATTTAAGTGATTTATTGCGTAATTTATCACTTAAATTTTTAGTTTCGGTCGATTTGAAAATGTTTCAAATCTCCGATTCTTTCTGTGAGATTTTTATCTAGGGTTCGTGAAACCCTAATTGATTTTCCTATGTTGAGAAATTAGAGGTTTAATTGAGGATTTAGTTGTTAGTAATTAATTGAATTGATTAGAATTTTAATTAATTAACTAATCTAATTATTTCCTAAATATCTAGATATTTTTTTAAGATAAGGTTTATTCTTAAGAATATTCCTAATTGACTTTCAAAGTCTAATTAATTAAATAATTAATTAACCTATGCTGTGTATATATATATATGCATCATTTCACTCAATTCCTCTCATCTCTCTCTCGCCATTTCTCTCTCAAAACGGCATAACACTCACACACTTTCACACACTTAAATCCTTCATTTAAGTCTTCATAATCCAAGCTCCAAGATCAAGGTTTCCATCCAAACCAACTTCCAAGTTATTAATCAAGGTAAAGATATAAGTTTAATTCAAGTTTATAGCTTAAACATAAGCTTTGATCATCTTATTTTTAAATTCCAGATTTTTCGAAAATTAGGATTTAATTAGTAGATGATTATGATCTTGATTTTTGATGTTTAATTCATGCTTGGGATGCATGATAGATCATTGATTCAAGCTTAATTAAAACCCTAACCCTAATTAATTGAATTTTCGAAAAATGAAGGAAGAATTAGGAGTTCTTAAATTTTGATGATGGATGATCAAATTAATTGATTATTTGGGCTTAGATAATTATTCTAAGCATGTTTGATGTTGGAAGTAATCAAAGAATCAAAGTCCTTCTATTATTTTCAAAATAGCCGAAAATATTAATTAAAATTAGGGGTTTTTGATCCTTTGATCCTATGATCAAATTGATGATTATAAACATGTTTGATGGTTTGATTTATTAAGATTTGAGAAATTTCAATTTAAATTAACATGATTGGAAGTGATTAGAATGAAATTCGGTTTTTAAATTCTTAATTTATCAAAAGGACCGAAATATATATGTACAATAAAGCCATGTATTTGATTTTAATAAAGAAAATAATGATAGAAGTGGAATCTACGTTAAAAATTAAGTGACGTAGAATTTTTCAGAATTTTAATACAAAGTTTTGAAATTGAGAGTTTCTAGAGTTTAATTCCTTGATTAACCCAAATTTGGACCAAGTCAGCTTGATTAACTCTGAACTCGGTCACAAATTGAATTACCTGGGATTGGACCCAATGATTTTGATTTACTCAGTGAACCTCGGCCAATTTGGATTTACTCAATGGACCCGGTCAATTTGGATTCTGTTGGACCCGATCATTTGGATTTACCATTGGACCCGTCATTGGATTTACCCAATTTGGACCCGATCATTTGGATTTACTGTTGGACCCGGTCAGTGGATTTACCAGTAGACCGTCAATTTGGATTAACTCAGTGGTCAGTCCGGCCGGCTCGGATTTCCGGCCAGCTCTGTTTTCCGGCCGGCTCGGTTTTCCGGCCCGGCTGTTTTCCGGCCCGGCTCGGTTTTCCGGCTGCTCTGTTTTCCGGCCATTCTGTTTTTCCGAGCTCGGTTTTCCGGCCAGCTCAGTTTTCCAAATAACTCAGTTTTTCCAGCTAGCTTGATTTTCCAGATAGCTTGATTTATCCAGCTAATCTTTGATCAACTTGTTTTCAGTTGTTTATTTCGTAAACTCAAAAGTTATAATGTTAAGCTTAAATTTTATCAAAGAACTTAAGCATTTTTGATGTGCTAAAATAAATAAAGAAAGAGCTTAATGGTTAATGAGATGCTTATATGAAAAAAATGAAATATTTTTTTTTATGATATGATTAATGTTGACAATAGTATAAGTTATAAGTCAATAAATATTAATGAAAAGATGAAAGGGTTAGAAGTAAAGTATATGTTTGCTTATGTCTTTAGAAGTTCTTTTCTAATAGTGAATGATTAAGAGCTAATGATGATTTTAAGTATTAATGACACACTAATGATGAATTAAGTGTTAATGATACGTCATTAATGAGTTAATATGTCAAAGACATATTTTGATAATAATATAATATTAAGTTTAAATATTATCCAAAAAGTTTAAGCATTTATATTATGCTTAAATAATTAAATGAAAAGCTTAAGTGTTAATCAGATGTTTATATGACTAAATGAGATGTTTATTTGTTAAGGAAATGTTTATGTGATAATGATACGATAGTATGATAGATGGCAAGCTTAAGTGGTTAATGAAGTTATTAGTATGATTTTAACTGTTAATTAAGTTAGTTAAGAGCGTTTAAGAAGTTAAGTTAGAAATTCTCGAGTTTCGACGTAGAATTCCGAAGCGAATTAAGTTAAGAATATCGAAGTTGTTTATTCGATAGAAATTATTCTCGTTTTGAAGTTCGTATTTCCATTTCGATTAAAGGAGCAAGTGGAAGTGGAAGCTGAAGCGTAAAGCACAAATTTAGCAAGCGTTAAAGTTAAGACAAAAGCTTAAGTGTATCAGGTGGGCTTTCTAACCAATGAAATGACGAATGAAGTTATATGATTATATATGAGATGTTTTAAAAATGATTGACTTGCCAAATGTTTAAGTTCTTGTATGTTACCATCTACTATAGCAAGACGAATTCGGTCCTACGCAAGGTAGGATTTGTGTACACTATTTTGTAATCGGGAGCCTTCGAAAGGAGTGGACGATTACAAGTGTTTGAGAAGGAGGCCTCCTTCTCAACACTATCATTATGTGATTGTAGATCTGGTACATACCTCCTAAAGTATATGTCTGGCCAGACAAACATGATTTACAGAAAAGAAGAAGTTGAGCATGCACAGGTTTATTTTTTAGAGACAAAAATTACTTGTGCTTATGCTTTATGGCAAGTTTAATCTCTAACTCTAAGAAGTAAGTTTCAAAATATTTTGGCATGTGCCCACTGAGTACTTCGTACTCAGCCGCGCCTATTATTTCTAAAATGTGCAGGTTAGCTGGGATGAAGATGATCGTGTGCTGGACGGACTTACTGTTGTTGTTGTTTATTTAAGACTCATTTTGAGGAGTTTAGAACCTAGAGTATATGTCTTCATACATATATTCTCTCGTTTTTCCGCTGCAAGTTTATGATGATTGAATTTGGTATAAGTTTGATGAAGTGTTGAAGTCTGAAGTCTCGCACTATGTTTGTTATCTTATTTTGAAGTCTAGCCGACCTAATTATCTATATAACAGTTGCTCGTTATATTGGAAGATAGTCTTATTGCAACAAAATTTTATCGTGCTTTCTTAACCATGAAAATCAGCTCATTTCCTTCATGGTTCTTGCCATTAATTTGGTTGATGAGATTATTGATTTCCGAGCTGATTTGAGATCGTATTTGATGATATGCATGTTTTTAAAAAGAGAACAAATGTTCGTTTCATTAATCTCAAGTTATGCATGTCCCAATTATCCTAAGTTTGATGATTTGTCGAGCATGAGTTGCCTTGTTTGTTCTTAAATGATAGCAGGGTCGCTATCTTAATCCTTTTGTTAATCATAAATTGTGTAAGTCGTAGGACCCACCGGCTTTGTCATCTAATTTCTAGGCCGGGCTGCGACAATTAAATTAAGAGAATGAAGATGAAGAAAAATTCCCTTTTTAATAATTTTATTCGGCAATCCAAATTTGTGCCGAAAAAGTGGAATTTAATTATGTTTTGTTTCGTCTCGGGTTAACCGAAACGAATTAGAAATTATGTTTATTGAATTGTGCGTTTAGGCATGATTTTTAATTGAGAAAATTATGAATTTAATTTTCTTAATTTTATTTTATTAGAAATTAATTATTAAAAATAATAATCTTATTTATTCCATAAATGATTCGTTTTTCAGTATTTTCTTCCGAAAACTTTCATTAAGGTTAGAGATACCCTAATTGATTTTTATAGTTCAAGAAATTAGAGATTAAAGTTGTGATTAGCAAGTTAGTAATTAACTAATTAAATTAAGCATTTAATCAATTATTTAATCCTATTTATGACCTCACTAATGACCTAATGGATGACATATTTTGGTTGACTAATGTGTTAGTTATTAAATGTGTTGCTAAGCCAATTCTTCATCCGTCTCTCGCTCAAAAAAATCAGCAGCAACAGCGTACACTTCACACACACATTTCTCCATCTTTCTTCAATTTTTAAGCTCAAATCCAAGATGAAATCATCTCCAAATCATTAATCAAGGTAGATTATATGTTTATTTCAAGTTATAGCTCCAAGATCAAGCTTTAATCCTCATTTTTATTCTTTTATTTTTTTCGAAAATAATGGCAGAAATTATTAGGTGATTATGATCTTGATTTATGATGTTTAATTCATGCTTAGGATGCATGATAGATCATTAATTCATGTTTAATTCAAACCCTAACCCTAATCTTAGAAATTATCGAAAACTAGGGAAAATTAGGGGTTTTTAATTGTGATGTTAGATAATTAATTAGATGGATTATTTAAGCTTAGATAATTATTCTAAGCATGTTTGATGTTGGAAGTAATCAAAGAATCATAACCCTTCACTAATTTTGGAATTAACCGATAATTATGAATTTAATTAGGGGTTTTTTATCTTGATGTTTTATGATTAATTTGAAGTTCAAATTGATCTTATATGATGATGTTAATGATGTTTATGCATTGAGTTAGTTGATTAAATCATAATTATTCCAATTATTGGAATTTTCGAAAGTTAGGGTTCTTAAGATAGGGCTTTTTTGATTTTGATGTTGAATGATGAAATTGATGATAGCATTGAGCCTATGATATTTATTTAAGCATGTGAGAATATTATTAGAATTTTTGGAGTTCAATTTCTATTATTTTAGAAATTTTCAGCTTTTAAATTAATTAAGAAATAATTAATTTAAGGCTTAAATGGATTAATTGAAGTTATAATTAATTTCTATGATTTTAATCAAGCATGTTATGAATTGATTTGAAGAGAAAATAATCATCTATGCCTATTTTTGGAAAAGGCCGAAAATATTTAAAGTATATGATTTGAATTTTTATTCAAGTTACTTAAGAAATTAAATTATAATTATAGTTATAATTTAATTGAGCATGCTTGGAAGTGATTAGAATGAGATTGGATATTTAATCCAAGAGTTGAAAAAGGGCAGCCCCTTAAATCTTTATTTATAAAGATTATTTGATTTTAATCAAGAAAATAATCACATATTTGAATTCTACAATAAAAATTAAGTATTGTGGAATTTTTCAGAAATTAAATACGAAGTATTAAAAATTTTCTATTTTCCGGCTATTTTTCCAAGTTGAAGGTTCATATGTGTATGTGATCTGGATTGATAATATGATTGCGTAATTATGTTGATTATGTTAAAAGATGTAAATAGATTTAATTTCGTAATTTTTGGACTCCTTTTGACGATTCGAGATTGTTATGAGCTGAATGCTTTTATTAAAGTTAAATGATGATAAGTTGTTAATTGATTAAGTGTTTAAACATTTAAATGTTAAGTAGAAAGTTAATTAGTAGTTAAGTTAGAGTTTTAAAAGTATTTAGAATGTTTAAGTATTAGTATCAAGTTAAGCGTTAAAGAATCGAGGCGAAATAGAAATTTAGTTATTCGAGATAGCGTTTCACTTCGCCTGTCGTTTGTTCTCGCTCTAATGGTTGGTAAACCATAATTTCAAATGAAGGAATGAGCGGAGCGTAAAGCTGTGTAGTATCCCGTCTTTCTTGCGTATTAAAAATTATTAATTCAGTAAGAAAGATAAGATTTCAGTGAAAGAAAAATTTTCGTTTCTGAAAATTTTATCCGGCAGATATATTTTGCCATAAAAATGAGTTTTAATTAATTTTTATTGTCTCGATTAATCCGAAATGAAGAAGTTTTTACATTTATCAATAAGTGATAAATGTTTGGTCATAAATTGAATGAAAATAGAATTTAATCTATTTAAGTGAATTTCTGCGTGATTTATCACTTGAAATTTTAGTTTCGGTTGATTTGAAAATGTTTCGAATCTCCGATTCTTTCTATGAGATTTTTATCTAGGGTTCGTGAAACCCTAAATTAAATTCCTATGTTCAGAAGTTTAAGGTTTAATTGAAGATTTGTTAGTTATTAATTAATTGATTAAGCAATTAATTAACTTAATTATTAAATATTAAATATTTATTCCTAATTCTATATATATAACCCACCTCCTCCCTCATTCTCTCATCTCTCTCGACAGCCACTACACACACATATATATACATATTTCCTCCATTGATGAGCTCATTCCAAGCTCCAAGAACAAGATTCAAGTTAGCAAATCAATTCCAATCCATTAAGTAAGTGTATATCCTTGTTCTTCCAAGCTTTTAGCTCAATTTCCATGGTTTAAACATCCTCTTTCATGTATATATATATAAATTTTGAAAATTTGGGAGAAGATTGAGAATTGATTGGATGATCTTGATTTCTTAGTATGATGTTTATATGATGATTTATGTCATTAAATGAATCATGAGAAACCCTAAACCTATTTCTTGAGATTTTCGAAAAATTCAAGAAATGACCAAGTTTTGATCCATGTCTTGTATGATTAATTTGATGTTATAAATGAGTTTAGTTAATTATTTTAAGCATGTTTCATGTTGGAAGTGAGTATAAATTCCCAACCATTTTTGTTTTATGGAAAATGTCGAATTTAAATGTTTAAAAATTAGGGTTTGTGAAGTTGATGAAGTATGATGTAATTGATGGATGATTTGATGTTATATGATGTTAATGATGTTTGATTAATCAAGAATTAATCAAAAGAAAGCTTGATGAACTCTAAATTCTAGTTTAATTCAAAAATTGGGTTCTTAAATTAGGGTTATTAGTTTATTGATTAATTGATTGAAATTAATTGAAGAATTAAGCTTATAATGCTTAATCAAGTATGTTAGAAATTAAAAAGAAGAGAAAAGAATTTTAGAAACCCTAAAATAAAAATAACCGAAAATTAATAAAATAAAATAAATTATTAATTAAATTTTATTTAAGAAACTAATTGCATTTATGAGCTTCTCATTAAAAATAAAGTATTGTGTGATTTTCTGAGAATTTAATTCAAAGAAATAAAGATTTTCTATTTTTAATTGAATTTCCCGAGTCGGGAGTCTATATGTTTAATCGAGTCGAATGTGTGAAGTGAATGTGTAATTATGTTCATAATGTTGGAAAATGTGAGTGGATTTAATTTAAGAATTTTCTGAATCCGTTAGACGGATTAAAATCGACTTTGTCGATTATGATGAATATTAATTAAAGTATGGTTATGTTAAGTGTGATTGATGATTGATGATTGATGATTAAGTATGAGTTAAGATAGAATAAGAGAGTTTAAGAAGTTAAGTTAGAAATTCTCAAGTTTCGTTGAGTTTCGACGTAGAATTTCGAAGTAAATTAGAAGTTAAGAAGATCGAATTCGTTTATTCGATAGTAGTTAATTCTCGTTCTGAATTCGTGAATTCTAGTTCGAATAAAGGATCGAGTGGAAGTGAATCCGAGGATTCAGAATCGATAAAGGTTAAGTCCAAAGCTTCAGTTATCAGGTGGGCTTTCTAAACCAAGAAATGATGAATGCTATATATATATATGATTATATATATGTGTGATGTTTTCAAGTAATTGGCTTGCCAAATGTTTAAAGTTTTGTATGATACCGTCTACCAAAGAAAGACGAATTCGGTCCTACGCAAGGTAGGATTTGTGTACACTATTTTGTAATCGGGAGCCTTCCGAAAGGAGTGGACGATTACAAGTGTTTGAGAAGGAGGCATACTTCTCAGCACTATTTTATTGTAGACACGGTACATACTCTTATATATATTTATGTATTCTTTTGAACATGCACAAGTTTGAATTGTGCTATGTCTTTCGGCAAGTCCAATTTATAGTTGTATTCAGTAAGTTTTCAAATTATCTTGGCATGTGCCCACTGAGTACTTCGTACTCAGCCCCGCCTATTATTCTAAAATGTGCAGGTTAGCTGGGATGAAGATGATCGTGTGCTGGCGGACTTGTTGTTGTTGTTGTTGGTTTGTATGATAAGAGTCGTTTTGATGAGCTTAGAACTTAGAATATATGTCTTCATACATATATTCTCTCGTTTTTCCGCTGCAAATTTATGAAGTTTGATGATGTATAATTTTGTTGATGATGGTTGTATTCTAAAGTCAAACTAAGTTAAGTCGTTTAAATTCTGAAAGTTTGATCAAAATATGTTCGTGAACTCCTTTTGAGATCAGCCTACTTGATATATATAGATATATATATCTTGCGTTCTTGATCTATAAGTCAGCTCGTTGTTTTCATGTCATTGAGTTGTTGGATTCGTTTGATGGAAATTATTGATCTTGAGCTGATTTGATTATTCCATAAATGCTTATTTGGTTGATCGTCTCATGAATCTCAAGTTATACTTGTTTTGAAAATGTCAAAGTTGATTGTTGGTTGAGTTGATTTGTCCTTTGTGATTATTGATAAATAGCCGGGTCGCTATTAAATTTCTTTGTTAATCATAAATTGTGTAAGTCGTGGGATCTACCGGCTTTGTCATCTAATTTCTAGGCCGGGCTGCGACAAGCTGAGAAATCGAAAATGAGAAAAGTAAGATAAAACAACACTCGACAGGTGGGCTTTCTAAACAAAGAAATGATGAATGCTATATATATATGATTATATATATGTGATGTTTTAAATTGATTAACTTGCCAAATGTTTTAAGTTTTTGTATGATACCATCTACTAAAGAAGGACGAATTCGGTCCCGCGCGAGGTGGGATTTGTGTACACATTAGTAATCGTGAGTCTTTCTGTGATGGGCCGGTTACATTAGTAATCGTGAGCCTTTCTCTGATAGACCGGTTACAAGTGATGGAGAAAGAGGCCTCTTTCTCATCACTACTATTTATAGTAGATATGGTTTATACTTAATGAAAATTTTGACTGCAGTCACTTATTTCAAAAGAAAATGCTTGAGCAAGCACAAGTTTGTTTTCAAAAAGTTACTTGTGCAATGCTTTATGGCAAGTTTAATCTATAGCTCTAAGAAGCAAGTTTTCAAATGTTTTTGGCATGTGTCCACTGAGTACTTCGTACTCAGCCCTGCATCTTATTTCTAAAATGTGCAGGTTAGCTCGGATGAAGATGAGAGTGTGCTTGGACGGACTTTTGTTGGTTGAGTCTTTTGAAAGTTGTTTAAACTAGAGTTGAGTCATATGTCTTCATACATATGATTCTCTATATTTTTCCACTGCAACACTTTGAAATATATGTTGAAGTATGAAGCATGTTCTCGATTTGAAGTTGTTAATGTTGTTTCTTAAGGTTTCAGCTGCAAACTTGTTTTTAATTTGAAAATAAGTTGTCAATCCTTTGTTGAGATCTTTTAAATCATACGACCCTCTTTTATCGTGCTTTCTTGATCTAATGAACTTCTTGTCGATATTGATCTCTTGGCATCGTTGGTCGTACGATACTAATTGTTGGATGGAATTGTCGAGCGTGTTATTGATTTCTTGTTAAGCATGTTCATTGAAATGTTGTTCAAAAATAAATTAAACTCCCGGTATCGTTGTTTGTTAAGAATGGTTTATCAAATGTTTGGTTTTGTTGGATAACTGGGTCGTTATCGATTCCTTGGTTAATCATAAATTGTGTACGTCGTGGGACCCACCGGCTCGGTCATCTTTATTCTGAGTCGGGCTGCGACAACATATTTATTTATTAATGACGTATCATTAATACTTAATTCGTTATTAACACGTCATTAGCAACTAATGACCATTAACATATAATTAATAGCTAAAATCATCATTAACATTTAATTGTTGATTAATATCTTCATTATCATTTATTTAACATATATTTAATCTCTATTATTCATATCTTTAACTTAAAAAAAATATTTTCGACTCGTTAAACGAGCCCCGTAAAAGTTCAAATTAATTCCTTATACTTTTTATACTAAATGTGACATAATTATATAATCAGATCCTTAAAACAGATCTTCTATACGTATAAACCTCCAACTTCGAAAAATAGCCGAAAAATAGAAAAATCTCAAAACTTTGTATTAAAATTCCAAAAAAATCTACGATACTTAATTTTAACGTAGAATTCATTTCCATCATTATTTTCTTAATTAAAAATCATAACATGGCCTTTTAATATATATATATTTTGGCCCTTTTGAAGAAATTAGGTTAAATACTCAATTTCATTCTAATCACTTCCAAACATGCTTATTTAATTTATAAACCTCAAATATAACATTATTACTTAATTAAATTGGAGAAAATTGAAATCCTAGACTTTAAAACTTTCGAAAATTTCACTATTAGGGTCTAGGTTATTTATTTTTCTCCTATTTCACTTGTAATATTCTTAGATTTAATTATAAGGATTTATTATATCAATACTTAATTAAATTATGCTTTAGATTAATAATCTCTAATTTTTATGCAAACATGAATTTTCTAACTTCATTCAAATGAGCTTCAAAAATTCCAATCAATTCATCGTAACCTTGTTTCATCATTCTAAACTCAAATCCATCATCAATTTCATCATAAAAATTCATCATCAAAATTTCCCAATTTATAACCCAAATATTTCGAAATTAATTAAAATTAGGGCAAGGGAAATTCTAACTCATTAAAACCATATATCATCATGCTCAATAACATCAATTGAGCCTACATTGATCATCAATTCAAGCTTAAAACATCAAAATCAATTATTTCTATTTTAAGCCTTATTTTCGGCTATTTAAGAATTAAATACACAATTAATTAAATCTTACTCAATCCAACTATCCAACATGCTTATAAACATCATATAAGCTCATATAAATCATCAATTTGATCATAGAAGATTACATTCTAAAAATCTCAATTTTGGCTAACTTTCGGCCATTTTGACAAAAATAATGAAATTGATTATTCTTGCTCAATTAAATAATTTCTCATGCTTATAATCATCATAGGAGCTCACTTAATTCATCAATTTGATCATATGATCAAAGAATAAAATTTTCTAATTTATTCCATATTTTTCGAAAAAATGGAAATAAGGGTTAGGATTAATTTCTCAATGATTTAATGATAGAAATGTAATCTAAACCACTTATTTAACACCATACTTGAAGATCAAATCCATCTATCAACATATACAAATCTTTCAAAAATTTTGGAGATGAAGGGGAGATGGATTTTCATGCTCAAACTTAATCTAAATGCTTAAATAACCTTAGATCTAACCTTTTCACTTGATTTAAGCACTACTTCCTTTGATGACTTGAGCTTGAATCTTCATCTTTAATGGAGTTTTTGTGTGTGTGTGTGCTGCGTGAGTTGAGAGAGATGAAGAGATGCATGAATTTATTTCATCCAACACACTCTCATACATTGTATTTAGCTAATGTATTAATTAATATGTTGGTTACTCATCCAACATACATCGTCATTAGGTTGGGAGACATGGTGAGGTGGCCAAGCTTATATAATAAAATAATACTCATTAGTTGTCTGTAGTATCCCGTCTTTCTTAAGTAATTAAAATAATTAATCTTCTGAGAAAGACAAGAATTTTAGTAAAATAAAGATTTTCTTTCCGAAAATTTTATTCGGCAGATATATTCTACCGGAAAAATGAGTTTTAATTAATTTCTATTGTCTCGGTTAATCCGAAACGAAGAAGTTTTTACATTTATCAATAGATGATAAATGTTTAGTCATTAATTGACAAGAAGAAGAATTTAATTTAATTACGTGAAATTTTACGTAATTAATCTCTTAAAAATTTAGTTTTGGTCGATTTGAAAATGCTTCAAATCTCCGATTCTTTCTGTGAGATTTTTATCTAAGGTTCGTGAAACCTTAATCTTAATTACTGTGTTGAGAAATTAGAGAATTATTAGAAGATTAATTAATTATTAATTAATTGAATTAATAACTAATTAAATGAATTAACCAAAACTTAGCTATTAAGTTTTAATAAAATAATAAGCTACCCTATAGTTCTAAACCTAGGTTGTTAGATTATATATCTAACTCTCTCATCTCTCTATCTCACCACACGCACACACACAGCAAACACAGCAGCAGCAGCAGCTTCTCTCTCTCCCTCTCGATCTCTCTTCTATCTCAATACACACACTCACACACACTTAAGAACACCATCTTGATCTTCAAGCTCAAAGATTTCAACTTATAGCAATCCTTTCAAGTAGTCAAGTAAGCTTAGATTCTTCTATTCCAAGCTCCTAATTCATGTTCATGGTGGAAGATCATATATATATATATGTGTCGAAATTTTGGGGAGAATTTGTAGAAATTGGTAGATGTGGTTCATACCTTCATATGTTATTTATATGATGATTTTAAGATGTTAGATGATCAATTATTAGCTTAAGATGATGCATGAATAACTCTCATCATGTATATATATTTCGGCATTTTTGGAGAAAAATGGAGGAGTGTTTAGATGATATTGATCTTATAGTATGATGCTTATATCATGATTATATGATGAATTGTGTGATTAAATTAGAAAAAATCAAAACCCTAACCCTAAGTTGCATGAAAATCGAAATTTAGAAGAAAATGCTAAATATTAATTCATGCATTGAATGATGATTTGTTCTTCATGAATTATGCTTAGAATATGATTATAAGATCAAATATGTAATTAGATTTAAGCATGGAAAACCCTAGCTATCAATTGGCAATTTTCGAAAATGAGAAGAAAATAGGAAATAATGGATACATGAATTATATGATTGATTTAATGATATAAATGAGTTTAGTTAAGTATTTTAAGAATGATTCATGTTGGAAGTAATTAAAAATTTCCAACCAATTTCAATTTTGAGAAAATAACCGATTAAATAAGAATATAAATTAGGGTTGAAAGATTAATACTTAATTGAATGAAATTAAGTGAAGAAATGAGCTTAAGATGATAATTAAATATATTAGAAATTAAAAAGAAGAGAAAATAATTAAAGAAATATTAATTTTAATAAAACCGAGAATTTAAAATAAATAAACAAAATATTAATAAAATTTTAATTAAGAAATTAATTGCATTTATGAACTTCTTAATAAAAATTAAGTGTTATATAATGGAAATTGATGCTTAATGAGGAATTTAGATAGATTAAGATAGATTAAGAACGTTTGAAAAGTTAAGATAGGAATTCTCGAATTTCATCAAGTTGCAATGTAAAAATTTGAATAGAATTTCGTTAAAGATATCGAAGTCGTTAGTCGATAAAAGCTCTCGTTCTAAAATTCGTTAATCGCTTTCGATTAAAGGAGCAAGCGGAAGTAGAAGCGGAGACGTGAAGTAAAAGGATTACAAGCGTTAAAGTTAAAGTAAAGCTTAAGTTTATCAGGTGGGCTTTCTTAACTGAAAAACGTGAAAAGCATGATATTATATAATTTTTCAAAGCTTTGATACTTGCCAAATGTTTTTAAAATATTTAAGTATGTTACCATCTACTTCAGAAAGACGAATTCGGTTTCACGCAAGGTGAAATCTGTGTACACATAGGTAATCGTGCGCATTTCTTTGATGGGCCGGTTATAAGTAACTGTGAGCCTTTCCTTGATATGCCGGTTACAAGTGATTGAGAAAGAGGCCTCTTTCTCATCACCATGATTTATTTGTAGATATGGTTCATACTATTATAAATGTCTGCAGACAAATGAGTTTTGAAAAGAAAGTATTTTTAGCATTTTACGAGTTGTTTTCAGAAAATCCTCGTATTATGTTTTCTGGCAAGTTTTCATATATATATATAGCTGTATTCAGCAAAGTTTTCAAATGTTTTGGCATGTGTTCACTGAGTACGTAGTACTCAGCCCTGCATGTTATTTCTAAAATGTGCAGGTTAGCAGGGATGAAGATGATGAGTACTGGATGGATCATTGTTGTTGTTAAATGTTGTTATGTAGAGAAAGTCGTTTTTTTTTAGAAATTGACCTAGAATATATGTCTTCATACATATATTCTCATGTTTTCCGCTGCAATAAAATGAAGTTTAATGTTGTTATAACGTTTAATTTCTAAAGTCGAACTCTATTGCTAAGTTTTTCTGAAACAGTTTTCTTTATCTTGTTTTCTTGATCCTCAAATAAATTCGTCATCTTCTTGATCAATTGTCGGTTATTTGGTTGATCAGGTCTTTTGATTCCAAGTGATTTGAGTTATGTCATATTGATTCAGTTGATCGTCTCGAGTCATGACACATTATTCTAAAGTGGTAATTCCGGTGGCCGAGTCACCGAGTAAATTCAATTGATCGGGTCCAAACTCGGGTAAATCCAGTGGCAGGTCAGTAATTCAAATGATCGGGTCCAAATTCGGTAAATCAATCAGTCAATTGTAATTCCAATGATAGGTCAATTTGGATAAATCCAAATGGCCGAGTCAATTTGAAATTTCAGCTGGGTAATAGTTTCGGGCTGCGACATGTTAAGTATGGTTATTCTTTTGAACGATAGCCAGGTCGCTATCTCAATTTCCTTTGTTAATCATAAATTGTGTAAGTCGTGGGACCTACCGGCCTTGACATCTAATATCGAGGTTCGGGCTGCGACATTGTCGCAGCCCGAACCTCGATATCAGATATCGATTTTAAATCCTTCTAACGGATTCCGAAAATTCCTAAATTAATTTCACGCACTTATTTCATCATATCAAACATAATTATACTTTAAATACACATATTAACTCAATTAAACATTTAAACTCCCGAATCAGAAAATAATCCAAAAATAGAAAATCTTTAATATTCTGAATTAAATTTCCAGAAAATCATATAACACTTAATTTTTATTAAGAAGTTCATAAATGCAATTAATTTCTTAATTAAAAATTAATTAATATTTTATTTATTTATTTTAAATTTTCGGTTATATTAAAATTAATATTTCTTTAATTATCTTCTCTTCTTTTTAATTTCTAATATACTTACTTATCATCTTAAGCTCATTTCTTCATTTAATTTCATTCAATTAAGTATTAATCTTCCAACCCTAATTTAAGAACCCTAATTTCACTTTCTAGGGTTTCTAGGGTTAATCATGTTTACATTTGATTATCTATTGCTTAAACATGCTTTATTAACATCATATAAGACTAAATCAATCATCAAGACATCATATATCATCACATTTCAAAACCCTAATTTATATCTTCAAAATTTCGACTTTTTCATAAGAAAATGAAAGCTTGAGAATTCATGATTAATTTAAACATGAAATATTCTTAGAATACTTAACTAAGCTCATAATTAACATCAAATTAATCATATAATTCATGCATTCATTATTTCCCATTTTCTTCTTATTTTCGAAAATTTCTTAATTATGATTTAGGGTTTCTCTTATTTAAATCTAATCACACATTTGCACTTCTAAACATATTTTAAGTATAATTCATATAGATCAAAATATCATTCAATCACTTCTTCATTCTATCTTCCAAAATGTCGACATATATATATTTATAACTAGGGTTCTTCATGCATCATCTTAAGCTTAATAATTGATCATCTAACATCATAAAATCATCATATAAACAATATATGAAGACATGAACAACATCTAACCATTTCTACAAATTCTCCCAAAATAATCGACACATACATATATATATATGAAAGAAGAGATCTTGAGGAAGAACCTAGCTTTTCTTGATTACTTTGGATGAGAGAAACAAACTTGAATTTGAAAGCTTGAACTTGAAGATCCAACAATGGAGTTGAGTGTATGGTTGTGTTGAGAGAGAGAGATATCGAGAGAGAGAAGAGAGGGTTGCAGCTGCTGCTGCTGTGTTTGTTGTGTGTGTGCGTGTGGTGAGTGAGGGAGAGTGAGAGAAACAATCCTCATATAATAGTTATAACCTAGGTCTAGAGATAGGTAGGTTATTATTTAATTCTAACTTAATTCCTAAGTTTAGTTAATTCGTTTAATCACTTTCTCGACTCAATTAATTAACAACGACGAACCCTCTGATCAACTCTTAATTTCTCAACACAGTTATTAAGATTAAGGTTTCACGAACCTTAGATAAAAATCTCACAGAAAGAATCGGAGATTCGAAGCATTTTCAAATCGACCGAAACTAAAATTTTAAAAGATAATTTACGTAAAAATTTACGTAATTAAATGAAATTCTTCTTTTAGTCAATTAATAACTAAACATTTATCATCTATTGATAAATGTAAAAACTTCTTCGTTTCGGATTAACCGAGACGATAAAAATTAATTAAAACTCATTTTTCCGGTAGAATATATCTGCCGGGTAAAATTTTCAGAAAGAAAAATTTTTATTTTACTAAAATTCTTGTCTTTCTCATTGGATTAATTATTTTAATTGCTTAAAAAAGACGGGATACTACATTAGTGTTAGATTACTAACACATGGTCTAATTAAATTACTAACAATGTATATTAGTAATTAAATTAATCACTAATTGTTAGACAAAAATTCAATTAGGAAATAATATTTAAGCTTATAATACAAGCTTTATTTCCTAGGAAAAATTATGCTTAATATCTTAGCGTAATTAATTAATTAAACATCTACTTAATTAATTAAACATTAAGCATAGAAATGTCATCTTGTTCAATCAATTAATTCTATAATTAATTGATCATTCATCAAATAAATAATCATAGAGGCTTTAATTAAAAAAATCTCAATCTATAAAAATTTATTAGGGTTTCTCAAACCCTAATATAAGCTTCCTCTGAAAATTTTCGGAAATAAAATCCGTAAATTAAATAAATTTCCAAAGGAAATTCATAAATCCCTATGTAGTATCCCGTATTTCTTGCATACTAAAATTTATTAATTTAATGAGAAAGATAAGAATTTTAGTAAAATAAAAATTTTCTTTCCGAAAATTTTACCCGGCAGATATATTCTACCGGAAAAATGAGTTTTAAATAATTTTTATCGTCTCGGTTAATCCGAAACGAAGAAGTTTTTAAATTTATCAATAGATGATAAATGTTTAGTCATAAAATGACTAATAGAAGAATTTAAAATAATTACGTGAGAATTTACGTAATTTAATGCTTAAAAATCTAGTTTCGGTCGATTTGAAAATGTTGCAAATCTCCGAATCTTTATGTGAGATTTTTATCTAAGGTTCGTGAAACCCTAAACTAAATTACTGTGTTGAGAAATTAGAAGTTTACTGGAGGGTTAGTTAGTGATTAATTAATTGATTGGATTAATTAATTAATTAATTAATAACTTAACTTAGGAATTAAGTTATAATATTATAAAACTACTCTCCTATATCTATCTATATATATAACATCATCTCTCTCTCTTCTCACTCTCTCAAATTCACGCACACACACTGCACTATCTCTCACTCTCTCGACAGCTACACACACATGCACACACTCCATTGATGACCAACTTTGAGCTCAAGAAGCAAAGATCAATCAATCCTTAAGTAATTAATCAAGGTTGGATTTATGTTTTTGAAGTTATTATATCAAGATCTATGGTTGAATCTTCCATCTTCATATATATATATATGATCGAAAATTTTGGGAGAAATCTTGGAAATGGTTAGATGTTCTTCATATCTTAATATTATGCTTGTATGATGATTATATGATCATATGTATGATTAAATCAAGCATGATGAACCCTAACCCTAGTTTTGGAGAAAATCGACAATTTGAAGAAAATGGTCAAGTTTTTATTCATGCATGGTATGATGTATTGATCTTCATATATTATGCTTAGAATATGATTATAAGATCAAATATGTAATTAGATTTAAGCATGAGAAACCCTAGTTCATAAATAGTAATTTTCAAAATTCTTAGGAAAATGGTGAAATGTTGATCCATGAATTCCATGCTTGTTTTAATGTTATAAATGAGTTTAATAAATAAATCTAAGCATGTTTCATGTCTGAAATAATCATGAATTTTCAATTCTTCAATTTCTTATAAAAATAACCGAAAATATAAAGATGGAAATTAGGGTTTGTGATGATGGTGTTATATGATATAGTTAATGGATAATGTGATGATATATGATGTTAATAAAGCATGTTTAATCAAGAGATAAGGAAAAGTAAACATAATTAACCCTAGAAACCCTAGAAAGTGAAATTAGGGTTCTTAAATTAGGGTTTATTAGTTTAATAGTTAATTGAATGAAATTGATGGAATAATTAAGCTTATAATGTTTAATTAAATATATTAGAAATTTAAAAGAAGAGAAAATAATTCTAGAAATCATAAAGTTGAAATAACCGAAAATTTAATAAATAAAATAAATAATTATTTGATTTTTAATTAATAAACTAATTGTATTTATGAACTTCTTAATAAAAATTAAATGTTATATGATTTTCTGGAATTTTAATACGAAATATTAAAGATTTTCTATTTTTGGTTGATTTTCCCGATTTGGGAGTATATATGTTTAATAGAGTCAATATGTGTAATGAATGTGTAAATATGGTTGTTATGTTTAAATAAATGTATAGAATTAAATTGAGAATTTTCTGAATCCGTTAGACGGATTAAAATCGATTTAGTCGATAAAGATGAATAGTAATTTATAAATGTTGATGTTATATGAGATTTGATTGATGTTTGATGCTTAATGAGGAATTAAGATAGATTAAGAGTGTTTAAGAAGTTAAGATAGAAATTCTCGAATTTCGTCGAGTTTCGGCGTAGAAATCCGAATCGAATTACGTTAAGATTATCGAAGTCAGTTATTCGATAAAGGTTCTCGTTCTGAATTCGTATTCTATTCCAATTCGATTTAAAGGAGCAAGCGGAAGCAGAAGCAGAAACGCGAAGTAAGAGGTTGAACGAGCAGTAAAGTTTTAAAGTTAAAGCTTAAATCGATCAGGTGGGCTTTCTTATCTATACAACGTGAAAAGTATGAATTTATATGATTTTTCAAAGCTTTAATACTTGCCAAATTATTTTAAAATGTTTAAGTATGTTACCATCTACTAAAGAAGGACAAATTCGGTTCCGCGCAAGGTGGAATCTGTGTACACATATGTGATCGTGCTCATTTCTTTGATGGGCCGGTTATACGTAACTTTGAGCCTTTCCTTGATATGCCGATTACAAGTGTTGAGAAAGAGGCCTCTTTCTCATCAATATTATTTATTGTAGATATGGTTCATACTGTGTAATATGTCTGCAGACAAAGATTTCAAAGAAAGAAATGTTTTTATAAACATTGTACAAGTTGTTTTCAGAAAATCCTTGTGCTATGTTTTCTGGCAAGTTTTCAAAATATAGCTGTATTCAGCAAGTTTCAATGTTTTCAGCATGTGTTCACTGCTCAGCCCTGCATGTTATTTCTAAAACGTGCAGGTTAGCAGGGATGAAGATGACGAGTACTGGATGGACTGTTGTTGTTAATGTTGTTTCTGTAAAGAAAGTCGTTTTTGAGAAGTTGACCTAGAATATATGTCTTCATACATATATTCTCATGTTTTCCGCTGCAAGAAATTGAAGTTGATGTTGTTATAACATTTGAATTCTAAAGTCGAACTCTTTTGTCAAGTTCTTTTGAAACTCAACCACTGAATCATATATATATAAGTTGTTAGTTGTGTTGAGAAGCTTTGTCGAACTTGAAACAGTTTTCTTTATCGTGTTTTCTTGATCATCGAGTCATCTTGTCATTTTCTCGATCATTGTCGATTATTTAGTTGATCAGGTCTCTTGATTTCGAGCTGATTTGGATTATATTGTTGATTTGCCTGTTGTTATTGAAATCGTTTGATCGTCTCATTTATCTCGAGTCATGCATGTCGTAATCATTCAGAATTCTTGAACTTTATTGAGTATGAATGTCCTTTGTTTTAGTAATCAATAGCCGGGTCGCTATTAAATTCCCTTCGTTAATCATAAATTGTGTAAGTCGTGGGACCTACCGGCCTTGACATCTGATATCGGGGTCGGGCTGCGACACCCTAGAAATTTAAATACTTCAAAAATGGCACATATTTCTCAAATAATGCACATATAATGGCACATAATCATAAACACATTCAATATTTCATTTCGGATTAACCGAAACGAAAATAAAACTTAAATCATCAAAATTCGGCAAATTAGGGTTGCCGAATTAATTTAAATACCGGAATTTAATTTCCTTCAAATTCTCGCATTTTTAATTATTCTAAATAATTATCTTAATTATTTACTAAGATCAGCTATGAAAAAGCGGGGTATTACATTAAGTTGGCTTTACCGCTAAGCTTTAGAAGTTCGCGCAGTGTGTTTAATGTATTCCAGTTGCGCCAATGCGTGTTCGATCCCAAGCACGTTATTTAAGAAGAATATGCGACCTTAGACCTAGATCTCAGTTTTAAGATAAACCTAGAAATAATTTTGGATCGAAGGATCCATATCAGCTAAAAAGTTAAATCGATTGTGTTAATAAAGATTAAGTGGAGCCGATGGCTCAGAAGAAGAAATGTTGAAATTGAAAGATAAAGATGAAAGAAAGATATCCCGGGCTTTTTCCTTGAGATAAGCAAATTTCGGGACGAAATTTATTTTTAGGGGGAGAGAATGTAATACCCCGCTTTTTCATAACCGATCTTAGTAATTAATTAAAAGCTCGTCTAAAAGAATTAAGTTCCGGCAATTAAAATTTTTCGTCAGCCCTAATTTGCCAAATTTTAAAAATTTATGATTTATTCTCACTCCGGTTAATCCAAAATGAGATAGTGAAGATGTTTATGACTATGTGCTTATATGTTTGAAGTTATTTGATAAATATATGCTATTTTAAAAGATTTGATTTCTCTGGAAATCATAAAATCTCTTCGGCAATTTATTTTATTTTCGGATTTTATTTCCGGAAATTCATAAAGCAAGTTTATATTAGAGTTTGAGAAACCCTAATAATTTTTATAGTTCGAGAGCTTTTTAATTAAAGCCGTTATGATTGACTGATTGATATTTGATTAATTAATTAGAGAATTAATTAATTAATTTAATTAATATATATATACATAATGTTTAATTAATTAATGTAGTATCCCGTCTTTCTTGTGTATTAAGATTAATTAAATTAGTAAGAAAGATAAGACTTCAATAAAAGAAAAGTTTTCGTTCAGAAAATTTTATTCGGCAAATATATTTTGCCGTAAAAATAAGTTTTAATTAAAAATGATCATCTCGGTTAACCCGAAACGAAGAAATTTTTACATTTATCAGTGAGTGATAAATGTTTGGTTATTAATTGACTAAAATTAGAATTTAATTTATTTAAGTGGATTATTGCGTAATTTATCGCTTCAAATTTTAGTTTCGGTCGATTTGAAAATATTTCAAATCTCCGAATCTTTTTGTGAGATTTTTATCAAAGGTGCGTGAAACCTTAAGTTAATTTCCTAAGTTGAGAAATTCAGGGTTAAGATGAGGATTAATAAGTTAGCAATTAATTGAATTATTTAAGCAACTAATTATTTAATTAATCTAACTTAATCCCTAAGTTTCTCTCTCCTATAAATAGCCTCCATCCCTCTCCCTTCTTCACCCTCATTCACGCATACACACACATACACACATACTATAAATTCTTCCATTGTTCTTCAAATTTGAGCTTGTCGCAGCCCGAACCTCGATATTAGATGTCAAGGTCGGTAGGTCCCACGACTTACACAATTTATGATTAACAAAGGAAATTAAGATAGCGACCCGGCTATCGTTCAAAAGAATAACCATACTTAACAACTCATCATTATAGAATAATACGACATATATGACTCGAGACGATCAACTGAATTCAATATGACATACATATCAATAAACACAACTCGAATCACTCGGAATCAAAAGACCTGATCAACCAAATAATCGACAATTGATCAAGAAGATGATATAATGACTTGAGGATCAAGAAAACAAGATAAAGAAAAATGTTTCGAGTTCGACAAAGCTTCATGGAATAGAGATTTTATTAAATACATATCAAGACTAA
Organism: Agastache rugosa; assembly: GCA_031470985.1. Lineage (NCBI taxonomy): Eukaryota > Viridiplantae > Streptophyta > Magnoliopsida > Lamiales > Lamiaceae > Agastache > Agastache rugosa. The sequence goes on from CM062608.1 coordinate 27,251,699, forward strand.
GTTTCACGCAAACTGTGACAAAAGAGTTCGACTATCAAAACATAGATCGACTCTAGGGTTTAAACAACTTCATCATAATTTTAAAAAAAATCATCTTAACATGGCAGCGGAATACGAAAGACTATATGTATGACGACATATAATCTAGGCTCTTTATTTTTCAAAATATTAACAACAACAACCAACATCCATCCAGCCTCGTCATCTGCATCTCGCTAACTCCGCACGTTTTAGAAATAACATGCAGGGCTGAGTACTACGTACTCAGTGAACACATGCCGAAAACATTTGAAAACTTTGCTGAATACACCTATATATGAAAACTTGCCAGAAAACATAATACGAGGATTTTCTGAAAACAACTCGTAAAATGCTAAAAATATTTTCTTTTCAAAACTCATTTGTCTGCAGACATTTATAACAGTATGAACCATATCTACAAATAAATAATGGTGATGAGAAAGAGGCCTCTTTCTCAATCACTTGTAATCGGCATATCAAGGAAAGGCTCACGATTATGAATAATCGGCCTATCAAAGAAATGCGCACGATTACCAATGTGTACACAGATTTCACCTTGCGTGAAACCGTATTCGTCTTTCTTAAGTAGATGGTAACATACTTAAACATTTTTAAAATCATTTGGCAAGTATCAAAACTTTGTAAAACATACGATATCATGCTTTTCACATATTTTAGTTTAGAAAGCCCACCTGATAAACTTAAGCTTTAAACTTTAAACTCTAACGCTTGTAGCCCTTTTACTTCACGTTTCTGCTCCCGCTTCCGCTTGCTCCTTTAATCGAAACGGAATAACGATTTTAGAACGAGAGCTTTTATCGACTAACGACTTCGATATCCTTAACGAAATTCTATTCGAATTTCTACGTCGTAACTTGATGAAATTCGAGAATTCCTATCTTAACTTTTCAAACGTTCTTAATCTATCTTAATCTATCTAAATTCCTCATTAAGCATCAATATTAATCAATTCTCATACAACATTAATATTTATAAACTACTATTCATCACAACTGACTAAATCGATTTTAATCCGTCTAACGGATTCAGAAAATTTTCAATTTAATTCTATACCTTTATTTAATTATAACAAACATAATTATACTTTAAATACACACATTAACTCAATTAAACATATAAATTCCCAAATCGGAAAAATCAACCATAAATAGAAAAATCTTTATTTCTTTGAATTAAATTTCCAGAAAATTATATAACACTTAATTTTTATTAAGAAGTTCATAAATGCAATTAATTTCTTAATTAAAATTTTATTAATATTTTATTTATTTATTTTAAATTTTCGGTTATATTAAAATTAATATTTCTTTAATTATTTTCTCTTCTTTTTAATTTCTAATATACTTAATTATCATCTTAAGCTCATTTCTTCATTTAATTTCATTCAATTAAGTATTAATCTTTCAACCCTAATTTAAGAACCCTAATTCGATTTTCTAGGGTTTCTAGGGTTAATCAAGCTCATTTTTCATTATCTCTTGATCTAAAATACTTCATTAATCTCATATATCTTTAATTGAATCATCCAATTCATCATATAGCATTACATTATTAAACCCTAATTTATATTCTTATTTAATCGGTTATTTTCTCAAAATGAAATTGGTTGGAAATTTTTAATTACTTCCAACATGAAACATTCTTAAAATACTTAACTAAACTCATTTATATCATTAAATCAATCATACAATTCATGCATCAAGTGTTCTTCATTTTTTCCCAATTTCGAAAATTCTCAATTATGATTTAAGGTTTCTCATGCTTAAATCTAATTACATAATTGATCTTATAATCATATTCTAAGCATAATTCATGAAGAACAAATCATCATTCAATGCATGAATCAAAATTTAGCATTTTCTTCCAAAAATTTCGAAAATAATAAAACTAGGGTTAGGGTTCTTCATGCTTGATTTAATCACACAATTCATCATATAATCATGATATAAGCATCATACTATTAAATCAAGATCATCCAACCATTTCTCAAATCATTCCCAAAATTTTCGATACATATAAATATAAGAAAGAAAATGATTCAACCATTAAAATGAATCAAAACTTGGAAGAGTAGACATCATTCTTACTTAGCTACTTGGGAAGGTGAAGGATTAAACTTGATCTTGATCTTGAGGATGAATCAAAGATAGAGTGTGTGTGTGTGTGATGATCGAGAGATTGAGAGAGATAAGAGAGATGTTGTGTTGTGTTGTGTTGTGTGTGTGCGTGAATGAAGAGAGAGAGATGAGAGAATTAGCCAAATATAAGTCAATAACCTTGGTCTAGATATATAGGTTAGCTAATTTAAAATTGAAACTTAATTACTAAGTTTAGGTTTAATCATTTAATTAATTATTAATTCAATTAATTAATAACTAATTAATCTTCAAATAACTCTCTAATTTCTCAACACAGTAATTAAGATTAAGATTTCACGAACCTTAGATAAAAATTTCACAGAAAGAATCGGAGATTCGAAGCATTTTCAAATCGACCGAAACTAAATTTTTAAGCGATTAATTACGTAAAATTTCACGTAATTAAATTAAATTCTTCTTCTTGTCAATTAATGACTAAACATTTATCATCCATTGATAAATGTAAAAACTTCTTCGTTTCGGATTAACCGAGACGATAGAAATTAATTAAAACTCATTTTTCCGGTAGAATATATCTGCCGGATAAAATTTTCGGAAAGAAAATCTTTATTTTACTAAAATTCTTGTCTTTCTCAGAAGATTAATTATTTTAATTACTTAAGAAAGACGGGATACTACAGAGCTCCAAGAATCAAGATCAAGTCCATCAAATCAATTCCAAGTGATTAAGTAAGATTATATCTTTGATCTTCCAAGCTTTTAGCTCAAAATTCAAGCTATAATCATCTCATTTCTTCCTATTATTATTTTCGAAAATTTTGGAAGAATTGGTAGATGATTTTGACCTTTTAGTATTATGTTTATTTAATGTTTAGAAGATCATTTATGAGATTAAATCATGAGAATCAAAATCTTAACCCTAAGTTCTAAGAAAGTCGAAATTATGAGAAATTGTGAAATTATGATTCATATGTTATATGCTTCATTTGATGTTATATTTCAGCTTAGATGAAATATGTTTATATGTTTATATGATGTTTTTAAAAATCCAAATGATGATGTAAATATGTTTATATGATGTTAATGGTGTGTGATTAATCAAGAATTAATCAAATTAAAGCATGATTAGGCCTAAAACCCTAGAAATTCGAATTAGGGTTCATGAATTATGGTTTTTAAATTGATGATTAATTGAATGAAATTGATTGAGGAATTGAGTATATGTTAATTATATAAGCATGTTAGAAATTAAAATGAAGAGAAAAGAATCCTAGAAATCCTAATTTCAAAAGGATCGAAAATAAATTAAATAAAATAAATTATTATTTGATTTTTAATTAAGAAATTAATTGCATTATAAACTTCTTAATAAAAATTAAGTATTGTGTAATTTTCTGGAAATTGAATTCAAAATATTAAATTTTTTCTATTTTTAGTTGATTTTCCCGAGTCGGGAGTTTATATGTTTAATCGAGTCGAATGTGTGAAGTAAATGTGTGATTATGTATATAAGGTTGTAAAATGTGTGTGCAGTTAGTTTGAGAATTTTCTGAATCTGTGAAACGAATTAAAATCGATTTAGTCGATTGTCATGAATAGTGATTGATGAATATTATGTTCAGTGTCATTTTGATTGATGGTTGATGGTTAATGATGAGTTAAGATAGATTAAGAGCGTTTAAGAAGTTAAGTTAGAAAAATTCTCGAGTTTCGTGGAGTTTCGACGTAGAATTTCGAAGTAAATTAGAAGTTAAGAATATCGAAATCATTATTCGATAGAAGTTATACTCTCATTCTGAAGTTTGTTATTCCATTTCGATTAAAGGAGCAAGTGGAAGTAGAAAAGGAAGCGTAAAGTAGAAGTCGAACGAGCAGCAAAGTTAAGAAGTTAAAGTTTAAGTATACCAGGTGCGCTTTCTTAACCAAAGAAATGACAAATGATACATATATATATGATTATATATATGTGATGTTTTTAAGTTGATTAACTTGCCAAATGTTTTAAGTTTATGTATGATACCATCTACTGAAGAAAGACGAATTCGGTCATATGCAAGGTAGGATTTGTGTATACTTAGTTGTAATCATGTGCCTTCGAAAAGGTGGGCCGATTACAAGTGTTTGAGAAGGAGGCCTCCTTCGCAATACTATCATTATGTGATTGTAGATCTGGTAATGTTGGAAAAATTAATAGAGTTTTGATTTGATACCAAAACCCAGCTGACCCCAACTGAGTAGATGATTGCACAAACCTAAGCGTTTTACAGCTCACCTGTTTGAGCTTATAGAGTTTCTTAGTTTACAGGTAGAGTCGCAGAAGTCAGCAGAAGACACAGCTGAGCGGACACAGCTGAAGTATTCAGCATAAGCAGACTCAGCAGAGCAAGACCAAGCAGAGTCAAAGACCCAGCAGTATCAAGACCCAGCTCAGTGACGGAAACCCAGCTCAGTGTCAAAGACCCAGCTCAGTGTAAAGGACCCAGCTTAGTGTCAAAGACACAGCTCAGGTCTAAGACAGCTCAGGTCAATGACACAGCTCAGGTTGAAGACACAGCTCAGGTTAATGATACAGCACAAGTCTAAGATACAGCTCAGAGTCGAGACGCAGCAGAGTCCAAGAAGCTGAAGACACAGCAGAAACGCTTAGCAGCTCGAAGACGAAGACCTTCTTCAAAACAAGATCCCGATATCAGAAGATCTTGTCCGACGCAGTCAAATCAAGAGAAGGAATAGCTTCTGCGGATGCAGACCTACTTCGTAGGTTAAAGGCCAGAAGTCAATGAGAGTAGGTAAGATTCAAACGGCTCTCTTCCAACGGCTAGTTTGAATCTCCACCTATATATATCTCATCTCTATTGAAGAAACAGAGGCTGGCGGAAAAACAACTGAAGAAATAAAAGAGAAAAATAGAAGAATGAACAACGATCTTCAAAGCCAAATCCTTCAAGAACACCCAGCCAGTCAGCTGTGTTCTTAGTTGTTCACATATTCAGTCATAGGCAGAATAGATCAGAATAGAAATATCTTAAGCCTAGTTTGAACGAGTTCATCATACTCATTGTTCTTCATTGTAAGAACTCGTTCATAGTTGAAAAACTCATACCCAAACCCAAACCCAGAAAGGTTAGATAAAGGTACGCTTGCTCGAAGCGTGTAATTCGAGTGGTTAGGTTCTTCAGTACCCGGAAACTGAAGGTGTAGGCTTGACAGTGCCCGCAAACTGTTGGAACACAACTCAGGTTTTGCTTGGTACTTGGAAACCAAGTGGTAGTGAATTATCAGTGAACCTGGTCGTGGACATAGGAGGTGTTACTCCGAACCACGTTAAAATTGCTTTGTTCTTTACTACTTTGTTTTATGCATTCTGCTAACTCCTCATGAGCATACATTTAAAGCTGCATAAACTGACTAACTGAAAAGTGAAACAGAGCTTTGCAATATAATTTGAAGCAACCGACGGACTTTCCAAATCCACCAACTTCCGCACACACTCACATAGCCAGCTGTGTCGATCAAGCTGTCATCCAGCTAGATCGGACACAGCCAGCTCTCTGAAAAGAATTTTAACTTGGAAAAGTTTTTAAACCTTGGTGTTAACCCCCCTCTACACCAAGATATCTGTCTTGGGACCAACAGGTACATACATCCTAAAGTATATGTCTGGTCAGACAAACATGATTTATAGAAAAGAAAATGTTTGAGCATGCACATGTTTGTTTTTTAGAAACATTACTTGTTCTTATGCTTTATGGCAAGTTTAATCTCTAACTCTAAGAAGCAAGATTTCAAATATTTTGGCATGTGCCCACTGAGTACGAAGTACTCAGCCCGCGTGTTATTTTTAAATGTGCAGGTTAGCTCGGATGAAGATGGGAGTGTGCTTGGACAGACTTTTGATGGTTAAGTTCATCTTTAGGGTTGTTTAAACTAGAGTTGGATTATATGTCTTCACACATATAATTCTTAATGTTCCGCTGCAACACTTTGAAATATATGTTGAATTATGTAGTATATTCTCGACTTTGAAGTCTTTGCTGTTAGTTGTTAAGGTATCAGCTGCAAACTTGTTTTAACTTGAAAATCAGTTGTCAATTCTTTGTTGAGATCTTTTAAATCATACGACCCTTATATCGTGCTTTCTTGACCTAATAAACTTCTTGTCGATATTGATCTCTTGGCATTGTTGGTTGTACGATATTAATTATTGACAACAGGTTAAACATGATTCCTTGATAATGTTATTACTTGGTATATCTCGGTCATGTGACCTATTTATTGATATCAAGTAATATCACTACTTGAAAAATATAAATACATTACATTGCATAGATGACGTATTTTTTAATAAATTGTCACCTATGTGCATTTTTTAGGTTACATGACACTTGTAAAAATAAATCGTCATGTATGTACGTGTCTCATTAGGTAAAGATGACGTTACCTATAAGATTGTCCTGTATTATGTACCCATACATGACTCTTTTGTTAAACTATCATGTATCAGTGTCATGTAAAAAAAAAAAACTAAATTTGAAACAATTAGAATACGGGTGAATGGACTATGTATAAGAATATCCCTAAATCATCAATTCGTCAACCCTAATTTGCACCCTCTCCACCGCCCTATTCCTCTTCACCGAGCGGCAGCCATTCTCTCCACCGGCGACGTTCGACGGCAGTGTGCTCTCCAAAATCTCTATATCTCTCTGACGAGCATTTCGAGCGGACAACCACAAGCAGCCGGAGCATCTCCTCGGCGATGCGAACCCACTGGAGGCATGAACTCATCTCTACCGCCGAGATTTTTGCCACTCAGCATAGAAATGGTACGAATTTCATTCTTATTTTAAAGAATGTGTGAATTTGTATTACTCTGCAACTTTATGTGCTTGACTACTCATTCTCGATCTCTTTGCTTTTTAGAATAATTTATGTAGGTCTCAAAGTCAAAATGCATCCCTTTTCTGCTAAGAATTTTTTTATTTTTAACACATTAAATTAAAGCAATTCTTTCCCTTTTGATGCAGCAGCTCAGAACTCATAAATCAGAGAGAGATGCTGATATTTGTCCAACTTTAGACTTTTAGGCTCATTTTGATCTCTTTTCAAACTTTGGAACTGCCGAAAGAGTATATGAATTAGCTAGCTTTCCAGGTTAGTCTCTCTCTCTCTCTCTGTGTGTGTCTGGTATTCTTTAGCTTTCGTTTTTATTTAAAAATTTCTGGTGTTTCAGGTTGTAGCTATTAAAATTCATGTAATTCAGTCACGACTCGACTCTCCTGTAGATTGATAATCTAGGTGAGTTTCATGTAGTTGAATTTCTCAATTTTGAATGGCAGAAGTATGTGCATGTTTAATTTCTTCTCTTCTAGTATGGTAATTGAAGATATTGTTGGTTTAACATTGAAATTATGTGCTCTGAATAGATTTGTATTCTTAAGTTTTCTTTGGTCAGTTTGGTGAACTAGGAATATGATGATCAAGTTGAACAAGTTGTATTGTTGTTCAGTATTAGTTTTGGTATTTGGATCTTAGAGCATTGTAACTCAATTTTATGTGATTATCGTATTAGGATTGCAATCATCTCATAGTTTTTAATGATTTAGGTACTCTGATTGAGAATTTATTCATTGAAGAAATGGAAAAATCATGGATGTCACTAAATAGGTTATCAAAAGATTATGAAATCGGAGTAGAAACTTTCTTGAATTTTACATTACAAAATGCAAGGGTAGCTAGCCTCATTGTACTGTGCAATGGAGAAATTGTTTGAGCAAGATCGAGGAGTACGTATTTCTTTGGATCAAGATGTGTTTGGCAGTGATGTTTCTATTTGGATCATGAAAGAAGACGTAATTCCTTTGAAACATATGGAAGGAATCCCCCGTCCATTAGAAAGATATGCCCGCCCCCTCTCAACACTCTAATAGACTGGTGACTAAGAGACTCTCTGAAAGTGAAGTGAAGCCAGCACGCGGTACACAGCATACAGGAGGACGAAATCAATCCAAGTAGTGGGGAAGCCGGCCATGTAGACACAGAAAAGCTGTAACTTGCGATCTATCACAGGAAACTGCATTGTGGCATATGTCTGGTAAGATTACCAAAATTTCAGTTAGTATCTTTCATATATATTAGCATACTTATGTTTTTCTAATATGACTAATTATTGGCAGGCACTTGTATAGAAATGTGGTTGATGGTCGATTTATATTCGTGAATCCATTTACCGTATCATATGGTCAAAATATCTCAGTTGAAGATAGGGCGTGCAAATTAACAGAAAGATTATGTATTGCAACATCGTATCAACTTGTGTTGGTGCCTTGCAATGTGGGGTAGGTCAACATGTTTATGTGCTTCATTTGATTTTGTGTGCTGCTTGTGAATTAGTTTGCTTGTTGTGATGTAAATTAACCTATGCATATACTCATATCGATAGTGAACACTGGATTCTAACAATCATCGAACCTTATAACGAATGCGTCTATTTGATGGACCCTTGATGCAGCCCGTAGTCCGATCCAAGTTCCTGTTGGGCCAATCACGAGAGCTCGAGCAAAGAAGCCCATTGGAGAAGATGGAGTTGGATATCCAAGATTAATCAATTTAATATCTTATGTTTGGGCTGATCCATGAAGACTCGTAGTTTAGTTAATTAGTCGTTTTTGTTATTTTATTTATTATTTTCGTGGGTTTATTTAGGGTGGCCGAAATTAGGCCTTAGTTGAGTCAGTTTTAACTTTTATCCTTTGTTTTGACTAAGGATTTGTTTCCTTATTAGGTTCGGAGTTATTTTCCATGTTTAATTTCCTAGTTGAATTAGGTTTTCACCTCTATATATAGAGGGCTTTGTTATGGACGAAAATTCAGACTTTTTATCAATATATTTTCGTGAGTTTTCACTTCTCTCTTGAGAGTTTCGAGTTCTTCTTGGTTATTCCAAGTCGAGTTCATTTATCGACGAATCGGCGAGACAACCATCCCTCGTTCGTGTGTCATTCATCGTCCCCGAGTTGCTGCATCAACTTCACGTTGGGGTTTAGGGATCCGTTCACCTAGATCATTTAGTTGTTAGATTCAGAGGTTTTGGGATATTCCATCCAATCAATCTATCGATCAAGTCTTCCGTGTGCGTGTTTCGATCTGACCGTCAGCAAGGATCGTATCAACCCTATTGCTCATCGAAATCATGATGGCACATGGAAATCCGTGGTGGAAACGTAAGTTTTAGAACTTTTTTGTAATATCTCGGGCTGTATACATGATGTTAATGTTGATGATCTCCATGACTTTACTTTGAAGGGCGATAAAAAGTTTTAAAGTACACATTAATAGCAAGAACTTCAGAAAACCATCAACTTGGGAAATTATAAAGGTGAGTATTCTAGTTTTTAGATAATAATGCATGTTTATTTTACACACTTACCATTTTGTTTTTCCACTATAGGGTCCTATGCAGCCTGCATTATCAAACCAATGCGGATATTATGTGATGCGATTCATGAAGAAAATAGTACACGGGTGTCAAAAGGATAACTCAATTTCTATTAGCTCATTGGTAATTCACTATGACATAAATTTGCAAACTTAATTACTTTATTTACTATAATATTTTTGTGCTCTTGTTTGTTCCATAGTTTCCAAAAAAAGAGAGTTATCATAGGGATGAGATAGATGATGTTCGTGAAGAGTGGGCTACTTGTGTATTTGATCATTTAAGAGGTACATGTATATATTCATTTGGAAAATTATATTGATTCTGCCTAAGTATTTATGTGGTAGATTCTTGTATTTTCTAATATGATTCGAGCTTGATAACTGATTTTGTTGTTCTTGTTAGCTACTCGTAATATTGTCTAATGTTGATTTTGTTGTTCTTGTAGGGGATTCGTAATATATATGTGACAGGTTCTTGAGCGTGGGTGATGGAGAGAGACATTGTTTTGACTATGTATGGATGATTTGACTATGTATGGATGAATATATGTACTTGAGATGTTTAATTATATGGAAGATGTTTGGAATTTATTACAATTTTGAATTATTGATTTTATTACAATTTTTGAATTATTGGTTTTTTGAAAATAAAACAGGAGAAAAAAAATTAATAAATTAATAAAAAAATGTAGACATTAGATGACGGTTGCAGAAAAAGCATCAACTATAGTATTTAAAATATTTGACAATACGAAATACAAATATAACGTAAAATGACTGTCATGTATTTACCACATTAAAATCAAACACGCTCTTCCACGACAGTGGTGCACGCACATATATGACGTTGCTTTAGCGTCATGAACAGGAATGTAGATGACGGTTATTTAATGTCATCTGTAATACTACTATAGATTACACCCATCTACTTGACGCTTTGACACGCTCATAGATGACGTTATTTTCATGTCATGTATGACCGTTTTTCTAGTAGTGTATCTATTGTTGATAACCAATTGTTGGTTGGAATTGTCGAGCATTTTATTGAATTCTTGTTAAGCATGTTCGTTGAAATGTTGTTCAAGAAAGTTCAACTCCCAGTATCGTTGTTTGTTAAGAATGGTTTGTCAAATGTTTGGTTTTGTTGGATAACTGGGTCGTTATCTATTCCTTGATTAATCATAAATTGTGTACGTCGTGGGACCCTCCGGCTTGGTCATCTTTATTCTGAGTCGGGCTGCATAACAATCAAGTGCTGACAATTGGAGTTGGTTTTGTGTTAATATTGTGCAAATTCTAGAGCTGAAAATTTGATATGGTTTGTGCAAATGAGGAGCTGAAAATTTGACCCTTTTGTATATAAATGTATGTTGAAAAATTGAAGTTAATTATTGTTAATTGATCATAATTGTGGGAATAATTGTTGGTTGAACTGTTGTTGTTTATTGTCATTTTAATTATTTGTTGAACATATTTTGGGGATATACTTAGAATTTTATTGGTGAAAGATGTAATTAATTTCTTAAGAATCTACTCCCTTGGGGATAGAAATTAATTACACCTTTCACCAGGACATTCACATTGGGAGTAGATGTAGATGTTTAGAACTATTATGGTTAACATAGCTGGTTGAGCCGAGCACTTGCTAGTTAGGATAGTGGGGTTATGCTGTCGAAATTCTGTTCAATTAAAGTAGTTAATGCATTTGATATATATAACATTACTTGGTTAATTTTATTGTTAGAATTTGTAAAGAATGGGTGATGATCGTGAGTGGATGTATCGATGTCGGGTTGATGGTACTAGGGTCCTTACTCCCGAATTTCTTAAAGGACTTGATGGTTTCATTGAAGTAGCAACTAGACAGACAGAGTGCAGTGATGGAGACAAGATTAGATGCACGGGTAGGAAATGTGATAATTTATGTTACAAAGATTCAGATGAAGTTAGGCAAGACCTTATACACAACAGGTTCGTCTTATACTACCAAACTTGGAGATTTCACGGAGAAAGAGTTATACAAAGGCCGATTATGAATACGAATATGGATAGGAAGAGCAGACATCCCGTACGTACCATACAATAGTGATTGATTATGTTGGTCCTCATTATAACACTAAGGCACCATCGAGTACCGAAAAGCCGCCGAATGCTGAAGCTCAAAAAATTTACGACTTCTTGAATGCCGCATATATGAAAGTGTGGTCTGGTAGTGAACATCATTCACAGTTAACTTGTGTGGTTCGTCTTATGAGCATGAAGGCAGAGAACCACATTTCTGAGAGATGCTATAACCAGATCAAAACATTTATCAAAGAGCTTCTTTCCAAAGAAAACGTGGTTCCCGATAACTACTATAGCACGAAGAAACTGTTGCGTGGCATGGGTTTGCCAGTAGAGAAAATTGACTGTTGTCCCATGAATTGCATGCTTTATTGGGATGCTGACAGTCAATTAGATAGCTGTAAGTTTTGCAACACTTCACGCTACAAGGAGAATCATCGGGCTTCTGGAAGTCGTAGAAAGAAACGGGTACCAGCCATGCAAATGCATTACTTTCCACTTACCCCTCGACTGCGGAGGTTGTATGCATTTCAAGCAACAACATAACACATGAGTTGGCATGCTACTTGTTCCGACGATGGGATTATGCGTCATCTTGCAGACTCTCCCGCGTGGAAGCACGTGAACACTGAATGTCCTACTTTTGTTTTAGAGATTTGGAATGTAAGATTGGGTCTTCAACAGATGGATTTCCTCCCTTTGACCAATCAGGATGGAAGTATTCATCTTGGCAGGTTATTGTTACACCTTATAACTTGCCTCCTTGGTTGTGCATGAAGTCACAATTCATGGTCCTTACCATCTTGGTGCCTGGTCCACGCAATCCGAAGATGAAGTTGGATGTTTTTCTACAGCCGCTAATATAAGAGTTGAGTAACTTATGGGAAGTGGGTGTGCGCATGTACGATGTGTCTCTGAAGCAAAATTTTCAGATGCCAACAGTCTTGCTGTGGACAATCAGTGATTTTCCTGCGTATGCTATGTTGTCTGGGTGGAGTACTGCTGGAAACATTAGCTTGTCCACATTGCATGGAGGATACAGAAGCGTTCACTCTAAAGAAGAGTGGAAAACAGTCATGGTTTGACAACAATCACAAATTCTTACCTCTTGATCACACATGGAGAAGAAACAAAACTGCATTCATAATTAATAAAGTGTGTAAAACCCATCCACCCATACCGAAATCAGGAGAAGAGGTATTGAATGAAATAGAAAGATTGGGTCTTGTCAAGGTAACAGAAGACTACGATGGGACGAATGATAGAATATCGAAGAATCTTTCTGTTGGGTGGAAGAAAAAAAGCATATTCTGGGATCTGCCGTATTGGAAAAAACTTTTGCTTCGACATAATCTTGATATCATGCACATTGAGAAAATATGTTTGACAACGTGTTCTACACTGTGCTCAATGTCCAAGGAAAGACTAAGGATACAAAAAAATCTAGAGAAGAACTAAACACAATATGCAAAAGACCAAAATTGATGGGTAATGAGACGACACGAGAGTATCCAAAAGCTTGTTATACACTTGACAGAAATGAGAAGAAAGTCTTACTGTAATGGGTAAAAAATCTCAGGTTTCCAGAAGGATATGCATCTAATATTACTAGATGTCCAGATATGAGCCAGCTAAAGATGACTAATATGAAAAGTCACGACTGTCACGTGTTCACGCAGCTTTTGCTACCTGTTGCATTTCATGAACTTCTTCCTCAACATGTTTGGAAGTCGATCACAGAGTTTAGTCTATTCTTCAAGGAAATGAGGTCCCGAGCAATAAAACTAGATGATATTTGTGCTCTGCATGAAAAGATTCCATAAATTTTATGCAAGCTTGAGCGTATCTTCCCACCTAGTTTCTTTGATTCAATGGAGCACTTACCAATCCATTTGGCTGATGAAGCTTGCCTAGCTGGTCCTGTTCAGTATCGGTGGATGTAACCATTTGAAAGGTATATATCACTTTCAAATAATAAATATATACAAATACATTTATACGATAAATACATTTGAAAGATAAGATTGCTAGTATTTGCACAAATATTTTCAAGAGAATTGAGAATCCAGGTGGCTTTAGCTGGAAGTTAACTCCTCAAGACGTCAAAGATAAGTACTTTTATGAATTTAAGGTAAATAGTATTTCAATATTTCGATATTTTAAGTTATTGATTTTAATTTATAGAGTTAATAATTGTAGTGTACAATTTATTCTACAGAAATATTACACTTGGCCAGAAGAGATGACTGCTTTGGTGCACAAGCGATGGGAGTTGAATGCAAGTGCTAAATACAGTGGCTATATGATACGGCCAATAAATACGCGGAAGCAAGGACTCGAACAACGTCAACGATAAGGTTGATTTAATCCAACTTTAAACTGAATTAATAGAGATAAAAATACCTAATATATAGATTCGAAAATTGAACAAGAAATAGAACAAAACACGAAACAAAGCCAAACAGCAACTAAAAACCCTATACTGAAACTCGATTAGAAACTATAGCAAAACAACTCCGAGTAAGCTCAAATTTTAACAAGAATTAAAATTGAAGTCAGAAACAACATATAAAAAATTCAGCCAATTCGCACGAGGGGTTTGGGATTTGGCACGGGGCCGACTTTCGGGTCGAATTAGGTTAACACAACGACGACGGATCTGCTGGGCGGAGATCTGATCTGGGCGTGGAATTAGGGTGGATAAAAAGGTTGAATGGACAGTATATGAGGGATGGGAGAAGGTCGAGATGGCTGAAAACGAATAGAACGAAGAGAGGTTGAAGAACTTACCTGAAACGAACCCCGGATCTACTTGAATCCGAAACGTGTCTATGGAGCGATCTTCGTAGCTTGTCTAACCCGGATACGACTGGATATCACGAATGAGACAATTGATTTCAAGTTCTAAAGATGCCAACTCAAGAACTCTACCAAGAACACCGATAGAAAAACGTGAACCGAAGCACGCATGAGACAAAATTATCAAATTCGATTCTTGATTCAAAATTTTCTACGTGAATAGTGTTTTCCAAAAACTTAAATACAAGGGCTAATCCCTTGACCAATTCGAACTAGGCCTAACAATTGGGCGACTAAATTAAGTTTAAATTAATACTAACTATTGGGCTTTACTACTGAATTAAATTAACCTGGGCACTGGTCAAGTTCATCAACTTGGACTGCTTACTCCCGATATCTTCATCTTCCAGTTTCTTCCGGACAATGCACTGAAAATAACCTTGCAGCTTCTTGGCTCTCAATCTTGTAACTGAACCTCTCAGCTGCAACTCCGGGTTTGATTCATCAGTGCTGGACCCCGGCTCATCATTCCCCCCCTGCTAAAAAGAATTCGTCCTCGAATTCGGCTCCTCCTCAGCATCGAAATCATCTACAGGAAAAGGAGATAAGTCAGAAACATTAAAAGTATTAGAACACTTATACTCATGTAGTACCCCGCTTTTTCATAACCAATCTTAGTAATTAATTAAGAGCTCGTCTAAAAGAATTAAGTTGTGAGAACTTAGAAAGAAAATAAGTTTCGGCAATTTATTTTATTTTCGGATTTTATTTCCATAAATTTTTTTAGAGAAAGCTTATATTGGAGTTGGAGAAACTCTAATAATTTTTATAGTTCAAGAGCTTTTTAATTAAAGCCGTTATTATTAACTGATTAACGTTTGATTGATTAATGGATTTAATAATCAATTTAAATTAATAATTATATGCATAATGTTTAATTCATTAATGTAGTATTTCGTCTTTCTTGAGTATTAAGATTTATTAAATTAGTAAGAAAGATAAGATTTCAGTAAAAGAAAAATTTTCGTTCAGAACATTTATCCGGCAGATATATTCTACCGGAAAAATGAGTTTTAATTAAGAATGATCGTCTCGGTTAATCCGAAACGAAGAAGTTTTTACATTTATCAATAAATGATAAATGTTTAGTCATAAATTGACTGAAAGAAGAATTTAATTTGATTACGTAAAATTTTACGTAATTTATCGCTTAAAAATTTAGTTTCGG
This sequence comes from Agastache rugosa, assembly GCA_031470985.1. Taxonomy (NCBI): domain Eukaryota; kingdom Viridiplantae; phylum Streptophyta; class Magnoliopsida; order Lamiales; family Lamiaceae; genus Agastache; species Agastache rugosa. The sequence goes on from CM062608.1 coordinate 27,267,371, forward strand.
TCGATTTGAAAATATTTCGAATCTCCGATTCTTTCTGTGAAATTTTTATCTAGGGTTCGTCAAACCCTAAATTAAATTCCTATGTTGAGAAATTTGAAGTTTAATTAATGAGTAATTAGTAATTAATTAATTGAATTAATTAAGGATTTAATTAATTATCCTAATTACTATTCATCATAAATATCTAAGATATTTATGATGAATAGTAATCTAAACTTATCTATATATATGAGATTATCATCTTCATCTTCACCCCTCTCATTCCTCTCTCTCTCGATACATACACACACATGCACACACTCCATTGATGATCAATCTTTGAGCTCAAGAAGCAAGATCAATTCATCCTTAAATCTATAATCAAGGTTGGATCTATGTTCTTCCAAGTTCTTAGTTTTCTTTCCATGGTGGAAATCTTTTCTATATATATATATATGTATATATTTTCGAAAATTAGGAAAAAGTGTGGAAGTAATTGGATGATGTTCATATCTTAGTATGATGTTTATAAAATGTTTATATCATGATTAGATGATCAATTATGAATTTAAATGATGCATGAGAAACCCTAGCTCATATATATATATATATATATATATGATCGATCATTTTTGGAAGAAATTAAGAAATGGTTGAATGATCTTGATATGATAGTATGATGCTTATATGATGTCTAGATGATCATTGGTATGATTAAATTAAGCATGAAGAACCCTAAACCTAATTTTCTATTATTTTTTCGAAATGTAGCTTAAATTTAGGAGTTTTTGATCCTTTGATCCTATGATGAAATTGATGATGGATTAATGTTTATGAAGTTGAAATAAGCTTAGAATGAATTTTTAAGTAATTATGTTATAATTGAGGTTTATAATTTAAATTAACATGATTGGAAGTGATTAGAATGAAATTTGGATTTTAAATTCTTAATTTATCAAAAGGACCGAAATATATATGTACAATAAAGCCATGTATTTGATTTTTAATGAAGAAAATAATGATAGAAATGGAATCTACGTTAAAAATTAAGTGACGTAGAATTTTTCGGAATTTTAATACAAAGTTTTGAAATTTAGAGTTTCTAGAGTTTAATTTCTGGATTAAGTCAGCTGGATCCAAATTGATTAAGTCACTGGATTTACTCGGTAACTCGATTGAATTACTCGAAATTTGGATCCAATCACTGGACTCTCATGGAATCTTGGAATTAATTGAACTCGGTCAATTGGAATTACCGATCATTGGAATTTAATTGAACCGATCAATTGGATTCCACATTGGAATTACCACTGAACCCGATCATTGGATTACTACCATTGGATTTACCCAATTTGAATTACCTGGACCGATCATTGGAATTACCTGGACCTCGAATTGAACTCGATCATTGGATTTACCATTGGACCTAATCAATTTGGATTTACCGGTGAACCAGTCAGCTGGATTAACTCAGCTGGGTCCAGCCAGCTCGGTTTTCCAGCCAGCTCTGTTTTTCCAGCCAGCTCTGTTTTTCCAGCCAGCTCAGTTTTTCCAGCCAGCTCAGTTTTCCAGCTAGCTCAGTTCTCCAGATAACTCAGTTTTTCCAGCTAGCTCAGTTCTCCAGATAACTCAGTTTTTCCAGCTAGCTCAGTTCTCCAGATAACTCAGTTTTTTTCCAGCTAGCTTTGATTTTCCAGTCAGCTTGATTTATCCAGCTGATCTTTGCTCAACTTGTTTTCAGTTGTTTCTTCCGTAAACTCAAAAGTTAAAATGATAGCTAATTTTTCCTAATGATACGTTAATGATGAGTTTAAGAATTAATGATACGTCATTAATGAGCTTACATGTCAAAGACATATATTGATAATATAATGTTAAGCTTAAAGGTTATCAAAGAGCTTAAGCATTTTTTTTTATATATGCTAAAATAAATAAAGAAAGAGCTTAATGATTAATGAGATGCTTATATGAAGAAATGAAATGTTTATTTTTTTTATGATATGATGTTATGAATGATATGATAAGCTTAAGTGTTTAATGATGTAAATAGTATGAGTTTAAATGTTAATAAAGTGTTTATATGCTTAAGTATGAGATTAAATGATGAAATATGTGATTTTATGTTTCTAAGTGTTTCCTGATGTTGTGATCGATTAGTTATCGATTAAAGAGTTAAGTAAAGTAGAAAAAGTAATTAGAAAAGTTAAGTTTTACTTTGCCGTGAGAAAATCCTAGAAAGTCGAGTCGAAGTAGAGAATTCGTATTATGGCAACAGCATCCCTCATTTCTTTGTTTAATTCTTCTCGCTCTTATGTTAAAATCAAATTCTTAAATGAAGGCTCGAGCGGGACCGTAAATTGAGGGAAAAGCCGAGAAGCAAAAGTGTAGTTAAAGTAGCTTCAATTCAGGTGGGCTTTTCTAACTAAAGAAATGACAAATGATATACATATATATGATTATATATATATGTGATGTTTTTAAGTTGATTAACTTGCCTAATGTTTGTATGATACCATCTACTGTAGCAAGATGAATTTAGTCCTACGCAAGGTAGGATTTGTGTACACTTAGATGTAATCATGTGCCTTCATAAAGATGGGCCGATTACAAGTGTTTGAGAAGGAGGCCTCCTTCTCAACACTATCACTATGTGATTATAGATCTGGTACATACCTCATAAAGTATATGTACGGCCGTACAAATATGATTTACAGAAAAGAAAATGTTGAGCATGCACAGGTTTGTTTTTGAGAAAAATTACTTGTGCTTATGCTCTATGGCAAGTTTAATCCCTAACTCCAAGAAGTAAATTTTTAAGTATTTTTGGCATGTGCCCACTGAGTACTTTGTACTCAGCCCCTCGTATATATATATTTTTTAAATGTGCAGGTTAGCTGGAATGAGGATGATGTGTGCTGGATGGATGATGTTGTTGTTAAATACTTAAAGGTTGTTTTGAGAAGTTAGACCTAGAATATATGTCTTCATACATATATTCTTTCGTTTTTCCGCTGCTATGATAAGATGGTTGTTTTGAGAAAGTTTATGAAAATTGATGTTAATGATGTTGGATTCTAGAGTCAAACTATGTTTAAGCCGTTTGAATTCTAAAGTCGAATTCTCTTTTTGTCAAGTTCTTTTGAAACTCAGCTACTTGATTATATATATATACATATAAGTTGTTCGTTGCTTGAGAAAGCTTTGTCGAACTTGAAACAGTTTTCTTTATCGTGCTTTCTTGATCCTAAAATCAGCTTGTCGTCTTCTTGTTTCTTGTTGATAATATGGTTGAACAGGTCTATTAAATTCCGAGCTGATTAAGTTGTATTCGTTGATTTTGAGACATGTATGTCATATTTATTCTAAGCTGAGAAATCATTGAGCATCTTTGTTCTTATTAACTGATAGCCGGGTCGCTATCTTATCCTTTGGTTAATCATAAATTGTGTATGTCGTGGGACCCACCGGCTTTGTCATCTAAATTCAAAGCCGGGCTGCGACAACTCACCTGGAAGATCAATGCGGTATGCATTGTCATTGACTCGGGCAACGACAGTAAACGGTCCATCTCCTCGAGGCATCAACTTAGACTTCCTCAAGTTAGGGAATCGCCCTGGACTGAAGTGGATCCAAACCTTATCACCCGGTTTGAATATCACTTGCTTGTGATGTGCATTAGCCTTGGTTGCGTTCTTCATACCCTGAAGCTCGATCCTGTCCTTAATCTTCTTGTGCATCTCTTGAACCTGTTCAGCTCTACGAGAACCTGGCAAACTCGAAAGATGGTCAATAGGCAAAGGAATAAGATCTGTAGGAGTAAGAGGATTAAAACCATACACAACCTCAAACGGAGACATATTAGTGGAAGAATGTACAACACGATTATAAGCAAACTCAGCAAAAGGTAAGCACTCTTCCCAAGACTTCAAATTATTTTTCACTAATGCACGAAGTAAAGTACCTAAAGTCCTATTAACTACTTCGGTCTGACCATCAGTCTGAGGATGACATGCAGTAGAAAATAAGAGTTTAGTACCTAACTTTTCCCAAAGAACTCGCCAAAAATGTCCCAAGAACTTAGAATCCCTATCAGACACAACAGTCCTAGGCATGCCATGCAGTCTAACTACTTCACGAAAGAACAAATTAGCAATATTAACAGCATCATCAGTTTGTCTGCATGCAATAAAATGAGACATTTTGGAAAACCTGTCTACAACCACAAACACAGAATCCTTGCCAGACTTAGACCTAGGCGAACCAAGAACAAAATCCATAGAAATGTCAATCCAAGGTGCAGAGGGTGCAGGCAGTGGAGTGTACAAACCAAATGGATTAGAACTAGATTTAGCCTTTCTACATGTAATACATCTAGCACAGATTATCTCTACATCTCTCTTCATGCGAGGCCAATAAAAATGCTTATGCAATAAATTCAAAGTCTTTGCAATACCAAAATGACCCATCAGACCACCTGCATGAGACTCTAAAATAAGCAAATCCGCATGGAACAAGTAGGAACACACAACTTTGCATCTTTAAACAGAAATCCATCAGTCACATAAAAGGAATCAACAGTTCTAGACCTAGACTGACAATTCTAAAAAATATCACCAAAGTAAGGATCATATGCATAAAAACTCTTCAAATTCTCTAACCCTAAGCACTGGGCATGCATCACAGAAAATAAGGTATACCTGCGAGAAAGTGCGTCAGCAACCACGTTCTCCTCACCTTTCTTGTACTTAATCACATATGGGAAGCATTCAATGAATTCAACCCATCTGGCATGTCTCGAATTAAGATTCTGCTGCCCTTTTAAGTTCTTCAGTGATTCGTGATCAGTGTGAATCATGAACTCCTTCGGTCTCATATAATGTTGCCAAGTCTCCAAAGACCTCTTCAAAGCATACAACTCCTTATCGTACGTAGAGTACCTAAGGGCTGCTCCATTCAGCTTCTCACTGAAATAGGCGACCGGCTTCCTATCCTGCATCAAAACAGCACCAATGCCTATAGCAGAGGTATCACACTCGATCACGAATGTCTTAGCAAAGTCAGATAAAACCAAAACAGGAGCATTACATAATTTTGACTTCAACAAATTAAACGCATGCTCTTGGACTTTACCACACTCAAACTTCTTGTCTTTCTTACTCAACTCAGTCAATGGTGCAGCAATGGATGAAAAATCACGCACAAAACGACTGTAAAATCCAGCTAAATCATGGAAAGACCTAACTTCAGAACTAGACTTAGGTGTTGGCCATTCCTCAATGGCTCGCACCTTAGCTCTATCAACTTCTACACCACGACTACTAACAACAAAACTAAGACAAATAACCTCATCCATGCAAAAGGAACACTTAGACAGGTTGGCATACAACTTAGCATCACGCAACAACTCAAAAACATGCCTAAGATAACATGCTCATAAACACAAGTACAATAGATAAGGATATCATCAAAGTAAACAACAACATATTTCCCAATAACATCACGCAGCACATGATTCATCAAACGCATAAAAGTATTAGTAGCATTAGTAAGTCCAAAAGGCATCACAAGCCATTCAAACAAACCATGCTTAGTCTTAAATGCGGTTTTCCACTCATCCCCTTCAGATATTCTAACTTGAAAATATCCAGAATGTAAATCAATTTTAGAAAAGACAGACGCTCCACACAACTCATCTAGCATATCATCTAACCTGGGAATTGGAAAACGATACTTTAACGTGATCTTATTGATAGCTCTGCAATCCATACACATACCCCAATCATTCGTCGTCTTCGGCACAAGAATCACAGGAACTGCACATGGCGACATGCTCTCTCTGATTTGCTTCTTTTCCAGCAACTCTCGAACTTGTCGGTCTATTTCTTTGGTCTCCTCTGGGCTGGTCCGGTAAGCTGGCCTGTTGGGAAGAACGGCGCCAGGCTGGAAGTCTATCTGGTGCTCAATCCCCCAAATAGGCGGTAGACCACTTGGTATCTCTTCTGGAAATACATCCTTGAACTCCTCCATCAATGGCTGCAAAACAGACGGAATAACAATATCAGGAGTATCATTAGCCTTAAAAGTAACTAGAACGATAGGCTTACCAGCTCAGATTGCTTTCTATACTCCCTTTACACTAATAAACAAGTTCTTGTGCACTAGATCTGAATTGACTGCATAGAAACTCGATGGGGTGGTATCATGAACGGACTTAGAAGATCCTTTAGGCATGGAAGAGGTTGCCTTGGAAGATTTGGGGTCAGCCGAACTCATTGTAGGGCTAGGAGACGACGGCGTGGCCGTGTTATCTGGTGGTCCGCCCTACTTTAGTCACAGAATAAGTGTTGGCGAATCCATCATGTATCGCCTTCCTGTCAAACTGCCAAGGACGACCAAGCAAAATATGTGCCGTATCCATAGGGATAACGTCACATAAAACAGTGTCAGTATATCTGTCAACTGAAAATGTAACATGTATCTGATATCCAACTCGGATTTCGCCTCGATCAGACAACCACTGTAGAGGGTAAGGCTTGGTATGCTTCTGTGGAATCAGGTTCAGTTTCCCTACTGCATACTGTCTGATAGCGTTCATAACGCTACCACTGTCTATGATCATCGAGCATGTCTTGTCTAGAACCAAACAGCGAGTGTAGAAGATGTTTTCACGCTGATCGTTCTGTTCTTCTCGAAAAAGGATCAAAGCTCGAATAGAAACAAGACTAGGGTAAGTCTGCTTCGGTTTGGCATCTTCAATTTCGATGCCGGTGGACTCTTCAGGGGGCTGTTCGGCGTCTACTGCTTTAACTGGATCATCGAGTTCATCTTCACTAGCTGATTCTAACTCATTCTGATCGGCAATGATGAGAACTCGGCGATACGGCCAATAAATGCGCGGAAGCAAGGACTCGAAAAACGTCAACGATAAGGTTGATTCAATCCAACTTTAAACTGAACTAATAGAGATAAAAACACCTAATATACTGATCTAATTCAAAAATTGAACAAGAAATAGAACAAAACACGAAACAAAGCCAAACAACGACTAAAAACCCTATACTGAAACTCGATTAGAAACTATAGAAAAACAACTTCGATTAAGCTCAAATTTAAACACAAATTATAAATTGAAGTAAGAAACAACATATCAAAACTTCAGCTAATTTGCACGAGGGGTTTGGGATTTGGCACGGGGCCAACTTTCGGGTCGAATTAGGTTAAAACTACGATGACGGATCTGCTGGGCGGAGATCTGATCTGGGCGTGGAATTAGGGTGGATAAAAAGGTGGAATGGACAGTATATGAGGGATGGGAGAAGGTCGAGATGGCTGAAAACGAATAGAACGAAGAGAGGTTGAAGAACTTACCCGAAACGAACCCCGGATCTACTTGAATCCGAAACGCGTCTATGGAGCGATCTTCGTGGCTTGTCTAACCCGGATACGACTGGATATCACGAATGAGACAATTGATTTCAAGTTCTAAAGATGCCAACTCAAGAACTCTACCATGAATACCGATAGAAAAAAGTGAACCGAAGCACGCGTGAGACAAAATTATCAAATTCGATTCCTGATTCAAAATTGTCTGCGTGAATAGTGTTTTCCAAAAACTTAAATACTAGGGCTAATCCCTTGACCAATTCGAACTAGGCCTAACAATTGGGCTACTATATTAAATTAAAATAAATACTAACTATTGGGCTTTACTACTGAATTAAATTAAATAGCACAAAGTCTGAGCCCAAATAAAATAAAACATAAAACAATTACACAAACAAGAGCCCAATTTTCGAAACTTGACCCATCATAAACATCAATCCTGGGCACTGGTCAAGTTCACCAACTTGGACTGCTTACTCCCGATATCTTCATCTTTCAGTTTCTTCCGGACAATGCACTGAAAATAGCCTTGCAGCTTCTTGGCTCTCAATCTTGTAACTGGACCTCTCAGTTGCAACTCCGGGTTTGATTCATCAGTGTTGGACCCCGGCTCATCACTATATCAATGAATTGAAGCAGAAGATGGAAAGAGGTGAGGGCAAACCAGTGTATATTAATTTGGAGATGTGGAATGGATTGAAAGAGTATTGGAATACCCCGGAGGTCAAAGCAAGGAGTGAAAAAGCTAGAGCAAATCGCATGACTGAGGTAGATGGTCCAGGCTCCGGGATGAGTAAACACAAAGGAGGCTCAAGGTCTGTTTCTTGACTCATCGACCAGATGGTTAGTAATTTCAAATTTAATTGTTAATTTTGTTATTGGTTTATATTTACATTATGTAGTAAATTGATTAAGTCTCTAATATATATTATATGAATAGTCCCAAACACAAGGGTTGTGTACCATCCCGCAAAATCTGGGCTAGAAAAATCCGAATAAATTAAAACTTTTTGGATTAATTAGATAGTCCTTACTCCCGGACGTTTTAGAAAGAATAAATTTATTTCTTTTAAAGAAAAGATGAAGACATTATTTATAAAGGTTCCAAAAGAGATTTTATTCGAAAATAAAATCGGTAGATACTTAAATTATAAATTCCTCTTTTATATTCTAAGACGAGCACGAACATAGCATTATTAATTGCTGCATTACATTTTATATTTTGCATTTTATCATCTTAAGAGATGATAAATCGATGTTCCTGATTAATTTATATTAATTAGCTATGTGATGATAGAGCCGGTTAAGAAGGCTCGATTATGTAAAATTAAATATGCAATGTCGTGCAATGTGAAAGTAGGTATCGTAATTACGTTAAATACGATATATGATTATTCCAAATAATTATATGACTTAGATTAATATCGATTAATTGGGAATTAATCGATAAATTGTAACAAGCTAAATCATACATACCGGACTAAATAAAATACCGCGATAAGTAAAACAAGACAAGACGTAGCTCGTGTGTATGTGTATTGTGCTTATGTATGTATTCATGTTTAGATGAGAATAACATGATATATGTATGCATGTGTATGCCTAGACCTACTTTGCTACACTCAAGACCTACATCACATGCAAGAATCTAATGATTACCTACACAATCCTATTTTTCTTTTCCTACCCCAACCAACCAATGCATGTCCTCTATTTTCTTACACAACCAACTCCCTATGCAAGCAACATCATCACACTCCCCCTTATCCCTCCATCTCGGCAGCAAGCACACACACACACTAGTCACTTGCTTTCATTTCATTTCTCTCCATTATTGCTCTCAAACACCACCACTACCACTCTTCCACCACACTACCGCCACCACCACTATGGTTGTAGCTTGTGAAGAAGGCAAGAAGGCTGGGGAGAAAGAGAGAGACCGAGAGAGTTTGAGAGAGAGAAGAGCAAAAGCTTGGTATATGTTCTAACCCTTTTCTATGCTTTTAATCTTTAGTTTTTCTTCTAGGATTTATATATGAAGATGCTATATAAGTTATAAGCACGACATACATGAGACTCCATGATTTATATGGATTAAAATGAAAGTATATGGCTAAAAATGAAGATCCATGGCTAAATATGTATTCTTGAGATTTTGTGAGTTGTTCTTGAGGTTTTAAGGTGAAAGCATGATTGAATCTTGCTTTTTATATGTGATATACATGTTATACATGTTATATGTGTAGATCTATGATATATATGGATGATTTATGGATCAATGAATTCGAAAATGTGAGGAAGATAAAAGCCCTTATTTTCCAGCTCACTTTTTGTGATTTTCGAACCAATGCAACCGGTCAAAACGATACCAAACGAGCTTGGATTATTTTGAATTTTTTATATGTTGTAAAATCATATGTCTTATGTAACATATCCAAATATTAGAAATTTGCACCAAGCCAATCGTCGTAGGTAAATTAAACTTTCCCCTGCCCTGTTTTAAAGAACCCTAATCTGGGCAGTTCCAAAGTTTATCATATAACTCTCTGTATATTCAGAATTTGCAAAGATTGTCTTCTGGACAATTATAGTAAACACCTTAAGCTTTCCGTAGCCATAAATAACTCATTTTTTCCTTAAGCGAGTCGCCCTCAGTGAATTTTTCTTGATGAAGCAAATGCTGGACTTTTCTAGAAATTGGGCAGATTTGAATCTGCGCATGTAACTCATTTTTGATGAGTTTAAAAGTAATGAAAATGTGATTAAACACTTTGAAATGTTAATTATATCATTAAGTAAGATTGTATTAATAGCGCAAGTCGATCAAAGATCGTTTGCTATTTTTAATCGAGATTACGAAAATATTGCTCGAATATTATTTTTGAGAAAAACGGTTAAATTAATTTTAAAGGCTTAAAATTAATTTTTAAGGATTAAAATAAGTGTTTTTATTCTAATTTCCAGTAAATCATAATAATATATGATATTATGATTTTTCCATGTATTTTTAAGCATTGGTTTAATTAATTAAATAAGATATTTAATTAATTAACATGCATGGGCCTTGATGATTGATTGTGTCGCAGCCCGAACCCCGATATCAGATGTCAAGGCCGGTAGGTCCCACGACTTACACAATTTATGATTAACAAAGGAATTTAAGATAGCGACCCAGCTATCGTTCAAAAGAATAACCATACTCAACAATTCATCATTTTAGAATAATACGACATAAATGACTCGAGACGATCAACTGAATTCAATATGACATACATATCAATAAACATAACTCAAATCACTCGGAATCAAAAGACCTGATCAACCAAATAACCGACAATTGATCAAGAAGATGACAGGATGACTTGAGGATCAAGAAAACAAGATAAAGAAAAATGTTTCAAGTTCGACAAAGCTTCTCAACACAACTAACAACTTATATACATATGATTCACTGGTTGAGTTTCAAAAGAACTTGACAAAAGAGTTCGACTTTAGAATTCAAACATTATAACAATATCGATTTCATTTTCTTGCAGCGGAAAACATGAGAATATATGTATGAAGACATATATTCTAGGTCAACTTCTCAAAAACGACTTTCTTTACATAGACAACGTTTAACAACAACAATAATCCATCCAGTACTCATCATCTTCATCCTTGCTAACCTGCACGTTTTAGAAATAACATGCAGGGCTGAGTACTACGTACTCAGTGAACACATGCCGAAAACATTTGAAAACTTTGCTGAATACAGCTATATATGAAAACTTGCCAGAAAACATAATACGAGGATTTTCTGAAAACAACTCGTAAAATGTTAAAAATACTTTCTTTTCAAAACTCATTTGTCTGCAGACAATTATAACAGTATGAACCATATCTACAAATAAATAATGGTGATGAGAAAGAGGCTTCTTTCACAATCACTTGTAACCGGCATATCGAGGAAATGCTCACGATTATGAATAATCGGCCTATCAAAGAATTGCGCACGATTACCAATGTGTACACAGATTTCACCTTGCGTGAAACCGAATTCGTCTTTCTGAAGTAGATGGTAACATACTTAAACATTTTTAAAACCATTTGACAAGTATCAAAGCTTTGTGAAACATACGATATCATGCTTTTCACAAATTTTAGTTTAGAAAGCCCACCTGATAATCTTAAGCTTTAAACTTTAAATCTTTTACGAGTTCAACCCTTCACTTCACGCCTCCGTTTCTACTTCCGCTTGCTCCTTTAATCGAAAGCGAATAACGAATTTTAGAACGTAAATGTTTTATCGAATAACTACTTCGATAAACCTAATGAAAATCTATTCGAATTTCTACGCCGTAACTTGACGAAATTCGAGAATTCCTATCTTAACTTTTCAAACACTCTTAATCTATCTTAATCTTTCTAAATTCCTCATCAAGCATCACACCAATCAAATCTCATACAACATTAACATTTATAAATTACTATTTATCATAATCGACTAAATCGATTTCAATCCGTCTAACGGATTCAGAAAATTCTCAATTTAATTCCACACACTTATTTCATCACAACGAACATAATTACACTTTAAATACACACATTAACTCAATTAAATATATAAACTTCCAAATCGGGAAAATCAACTAAAAATAGAAAAATCTTTATTACTTCGAATTAAATTTCCAGAAAATCATATAACACTTAATTTTTATTAAGAAGTTTATAAATGCAATTAATTTCTTAATTAAAATTTATTTAATATTTATTTATTTATTAAATTTTCGGTAGTTTTAATTTTAGGATTTCTAGAATTATTTTCTCTTCTTTTTAATTTCTATTATACTTAATCATCATCTTAAATTCATTTCTTCATTTAATTTTATTCAATTAAGTATTAATCTTCCAACCCTAATTTAGGAACCCTAATTCAATTTTCTAGGGTTTCTAGGGTTAATCATACTTACATTTGATTATTTATTGATCTAATTTAATTCATTAATCTCATACATCATCACATTATCCATCAACTACATCATATAATCTTATAATCTTAAACCCTAATTCTAACTCAATTTAATTGACATTTTTCACAAAATGAAATTGGTTGGAAATTTTTAATTACTTCCAACATGAAATATTCTTAAAACAACTATCTAAATTCATTTATGTCATCAAAATGAATATACAAGACATGCATCAACATTTTCTTTATTTCTTGTATTTTTCGAAAATTCTCAAACTAGGGTTAGGGTTTTCTCATGTTTAATCTAATTACATATTCAATCTTCTAAGCATAACATAAGCATAATTCATTAAGATCAAAACATCATACAATGCATGAATTAAAACTTGACAATTTCTCAATAATTTCGAAAATCATGCAACTTAGGATTAGGGTTGTGATTTTCTTAATTTAATCACACAATTTATCATATAAGCATCATATAAACATCATACTATTAAATCAAGATCATCCATAAATTTTCCTCCAAATCTTAAAATTTTCGAAAATTAAGAAGTAATAAATAGATGATTTTAGCTTGAAATCTTGAGCTAAGAATTGAGATAAACATAAATCCAACCTTAATTATGGATTTGAAACTAAATTATTCTTGGTCTTCAAGCTCAATCTTGCACAACAATGGAGGAAACTCTCAAGTGTGTGTAAGTGTGTGTGATCGAGAGAGAGAGAGTGAAAGGTGTGTGCCTGCGTGAGTTTTTGAGAGAGTGAGGATGAGAGTGGAGATGATTATATATATATAGATAGATATAGGATAGATATATTATTTTATTCTAACTTAATTACTAAGTTAGGTTAGTTAATTAAATGCTTAATCGATTCAAATAATTATCAACGACTAACCCTCAAATAAACTCTTAATTTCTCAACACAGTAATTTAGATTAAGGTTTCAGGAACCTTAGATAAAAATCTCACAGAAAGAATTGGAGATTCGAAGCATTTTCAAATCGACCGAAACTAAATTTTTAAGCGATAATTTACGTAAAATTTCACGTAATTAAATTAAATTCTTCTTCTTGTCAATTAATGACTAAACATTTATCATCTATTGATAAATGTAAAAACTTCTTCGTTTCGGATTAACCGAGACGATAAAAATTAATTAAAACTCATTTTTCCGGTAGAATATATCTGCCGGGTAAAATTTGCGGAAAGAAAAATTTTATTTTACTAAAATTCTTGTCTCTCTCATTAGATTAATTATTTTAATTACTTAAGAAAGACGGGATACTACATTCTCTCCCCCTAAAAATAAATTTCGTCCCGAAATTTGCTTACCTCTTGGAAGAGTTCGGGATACTTTTCTCTCATTTTGCTTTCTAACTCCCATGTTGCTTCTTCTAGTCCATGATGCCTCCATTTGATTTTTACTGACGCGATCGACTTATTTCTAAGTTGCTGGACCTTACGATCCAAAATCGCTTCAGGTTCCTCTTCATAACTGAGATCTGGTTCAAGAACTACTTCTTCTTGATGAATAACGTGCTTAGGATCAAACATATATCTCCGTAACTGAGATACATGGAACACGTTATGCGAACTTCCAAAATTCGGCGGTAAGGCTAACTTATACGCTACTTGACCTATTCTTTCTAGAATTTCATATGGTCCTATATAGCGAGGCTTAAGCTTCCCTTTAACACCAAATCGATGAATTCCTCTTGAAGGTGAAACTTTTAAGAAAACCTTATCATCTATATTGAATTCTAATTCTGATCTCCTGATGTCAGCATAAGACTTCTGACGGTCTTGTGCTTCTTTAATTCTTTGTTTGATTTGACGCACAATCTTTATCATCTCTTCCACTAAATCGGGCCCTAATATTTTCCTCTCTCCCACATCATCCCAATGGAGTGGAGATCTACACTTTTTTCCATAAAGGGCTTCGTATGGCACCATGCCAATCGTCATTTGATAACTGTTGTTATAAGCAAATTCAACAAGAGGTAAAGTTTGCTCCCATTGACTTCCTCGATCTAGAACAACAGTTCTCAACATATCCTCCAAGATTTGAATGGTTCTTTCTGATTGACCATCCGTTTGAGGATGAAAAGCCGTACTGAAGTTCAATTTGGTACCTAATTCTTCTTGCATACTTCTCCAAAAATGAGAAGTAAATTTTGAGTCTCGATCCAAAGTGATCGACTTAGGTACTCCGTGCAATCGCACAATTTCTCGCACGTACAGCTGAGCTAACTTATCTGCGCCATAAGTTATGGGAATAGGTATAAAGTGTGCAGATTTTGTCAATCTATCCACTATTACCCATATCGCTGTATTCCCTCGTTTGGATCTAGGTAACCCAGTTACAAAATCCATGGTAATTTTATCCCATTTCCACTCTGGAATATCTAAAGGTTGTAGCTTCCCATATGGTCTCTGATGCAATGCTTTTACTTGCTGACAGGCTAAACATCTTTCCACAAAAGAAGCTATGTCTCTTTTCATTCCTTCCCACCAAAATGTTTGTTTCAAATCTTGATACATTTTGGTACCTCCAGGGTGAGCTGAATAAGGAGTTTCATGAGCTTCACTCATGATCTCATTCCTTAATTCTTCATCATTTGGCGCACAAAGTCTTTCTCTAAATAGGAGAACGTTATCTCTTGCCTCCTTAAAATTTTCATTTTTCTCTTGACGAATTTTCATTCGTAACTTTTCTAATTTCTCATCCTTTCTTTGAGCATTGGAAATTCTTGATCTTAGGTCTGGAATTATTTCCATGGCTGCAATCATTTGCTCAACAGATTGCGGAGGTAGAATTACATCTAACCTCAGTTCTCCGAAACTCTTAATGAGTTCTTTCTCTTGAGTTAGAAGAAATCCAAATTCTGATTTTCCTTTTCTGCTTAACGCGTCAGCAACTACATTTGCTTTTCCTGGGTGATAGGAAATTTTACAATCGTAGTATTTAACTAACTCGAGCCATCTTCTTTGTCTCATATTTAATTCTTTCTGCTCAAAGAAATATTTGAGACTCTTGTGATCTGTGAAGATTTCACATTTCGTTCCATAAAGATGGTGTCTCCAGATTTTTAAAGCATGTACTACTGCTGCTAGTTCCAAATCATGAGTTGGATAGTTTACCTCGTGAGGTCTAAGCTGTCTAGAAGCATATGCAATAACTCTTCCTTCTTGCATCAGGACACATCCTAGTCCGTTCTTTGATGCATCTGTGTAAATAGCATAATCTTTATCCGAATCTGGAACTGATAGCACTGGGGCAGTGGTCAATCTCTTTTTAAGTTCTTGGAAACTTTCCTCACATTCTTCTGACCACTTGAACTTTGATTCTTTCTTCAGGAGATGGGTCATTGGCTTAGCTATTTTGGAGAATCCCTCGATAAATCTCCGATAATAGCCTGCTAGACCTAAGAAACTCCTAATTTCATGTGGTGTGGTTGGAACTTTCCATTCCTGAACTGCTTGTACTTTTGAATGATCAACTTTGATTCCTTCAGAAGATACAACATGTCCGAGGAAATGTACTTCTCTTAGCCAAAATTCACATTTACTAAATTTGGCATACAATCTTTCGGTTCTCAACCTTTCCAAAATAATTCGAAGATGTTCCTCGTGTTCTAATTCATTCTTTGAATACACGAGAATATCATCAATGAAAACTATGACAAACTTGTCCAAGAATTCATGAAATACTCGATTCATGAGATCCATAAATACTGCTGGAGCATTTGTCACACCAAATGGCATTACTACAAACTCGTAGTGGCCATATCTTGTTCTGAAAGTTGTCTTGGAAATATCTTCTTGCTTAACCTTCAATTGGTGATAACTAGATTTTAGATCAATCTTCGAGAATACACTCGCTCCTCTGAGCTGATCGAATAGATCAACTATTCTCGGCAAAGGATATCTATTCTTTAAGGTCAATTTGTTTAATTCTCGGTAGTCGATGCACATCCTCAAATTACCATCCTTCTTTTTGACAAACAGAATTGGTGCTCCCCACGGAGAAACACTAGGTCTAATGAAACCTAGGTCAAGTAACTCTTGCAGTTGAATTTTCAATTCTTGCAATTCCTTTGGAGCCATTCTGTATGGTGCCTTGGAAACAGGAGCTGATCCTGGTTCAAGATCTATTGTGAACTCCACTTGTCTGTCGGGTGGCAATCCTGGCAAAATTTCTGGAAATACGTCTTGAAATTCTTTGACCACAGCTACATCTTCAATGCTCTTATCCTTATCTTCATTCTTGTTGAGATAGATAAGATAAGTTTTCACATCTTTCTTTTTCAACACTCTTCTTGCTTGAACTGCCGAAATAATCGGCGTTTTTTTATAACTTCTTTCTATTCCGAAAAATAGCGTTGGTTCCTGACCAGGCATATGAAATGAAATCTGCCTTTGCTTGCATTGAATGCTTGCAAAATTCTCGGTCAACCAATCCATTCCCAAAATAATATCTATATCCCACATTTTAATTAAATTTAGGGTTTTCGCCAACATCTTGAGAGATCCTAATTCAATCTCTATATTAGGACAGATGCGAGTAACTGAGGTAGATTTACCTAACGGTGTAGTTACTCTCAAGTCTTGACTAGCACGTTCTATCTTAAGACCAAGATTATCTACGCATGCATCTGATATAAATGAATGCGATGCACCAGTATCAAATAGAATTATAACAGGTACGTCATTTAATTGACCCATACCTGTCAAATTTCCTTGATCTTTATCGAACGGCTTCTGATCAAGAGCAAAAACCCTTTGATATTGCTGCTGGGGTTCCATTCTCAATTACTGGGGTTGCTTTTGCTTTTGTTGGAATCACGGCCTTTGGCGATTTCGTTGCTGCTGCCGTTGCTGAGGAACAACTTCTATTGCCTTCAGTCTCTGAGGCGGGTTCTGAGTTGGTCTACTTCTTCCTGCTCCTTGCAGTTTAGTTGGGCACTGATACGAATAATGACCAACTTGACCACAAGTATAGCAGCTATTACTTCCAGCCTTGCATATCCCTTGATGCATCTTGCCACACTTGGAACATGGAGACATTCCTTGATAAGCTTGAGACGAACTGCCATGATTGACGAAAGGCTGTTTGAATCGTTCTTGATTAAATTGTTGTTGTTGCTGACGTTGTTGGCCTTGCTGTCCTTGCCAGGGCTTCTTACTAGGTTGATTTCCAAAATTCCATTTTCGTTTCTGACTTTGGTTTGATGATTGCGGATTTGCCACTGTCACTGGAGTTTGAACTTGCGTGGCTGCTGAAGCCTGAGAAGACTTATCTGGCTGCATAGCCAATTCCATATCCAAAGCTCTGTTTAAAGTCTCGGCATACGACAATGCACTTTGACTGGCCAGAACGATTCTTATTTCCTGCCGAAGACCTACTCGAAAAAGTTCAGCCATTTTCTCGTCTGTGTCCACCTTATCTTGAGCAAAACGTGCCAAATCACAAAATTCGCGATCATACTCGGCTACTGACTTCTTGCCTTGCTTGAGATTAGCAAACTCATTCTCCTTCTACTTTCGATAACTTCGAGGAACGAATTTTTCGAACAAAGCATCCTTAAATTGTTCCCACGTTAGGTTCTCTAATTGTTCAGGGGTATACGCCCTTTGACGAGCTTCCTACCAGTAATCCGCAGATCCTTTAAGCTGGTAAGACATGCATGTAAGACGTTCTTGATCCGTACATCGAAGAAAATGGAAAATTCTTTCCAGCGCACGAATCCACTCTTCGGCTTCTGAAGGACTTCCTCTTCCATCGAGAGTTGGAGGATTTTGCCGCAAAAATAATTCTTCTATTCTCCTTTCGGGTTGAGGAGGAGGTGGGGTAGGTTCTCTTTCGGGTTCATCTTCAACCCTTCCTCAACCTCGGCCTCTTGGTCTACCTCTTGGTGGCATTTTCTGATTAACCAGGATTTTCATTCGAATTATTCTTTCTTTCTAACAAAGTCTTATTCTTTAATAAAAATTCTTCTTTCTTTAAATGTATTTTAAAGGAAATAAATTTTTCTAGGTTTTAGAACTTAGAAAAATTTTCTTATCACCTCTTTAATGCATAATATACTCATCGTACTTTTAATGAATCGCACGATTCAT
Source organism: Agastache rugosa (assembly GCA_031470985.1). Lineage (NCBI taxonomy): Eukaryota > Viridiplantae > Streptophyta > Magnoliopsida > Lamiales > Lamiaceae > Agastache > Agastache rugosa. Next base: position 27,285,809 of record CM062608.1, read on the forward strand.
ACTCATTACCACTCATGCTTATCAAAACTTTCAATTACATCTAACAGGCTCATACTATTTAATGAATCAAAGATTCACAAACATCATCATACATTGTAAACCCATAATTTAACTTCTTATTAGCATCATGAACAATTTAAACAATTCACTATTATCATAGATAATGAATCAACAATTCATTCATATCATATAATTACTATAATCACAAAAATATTTCAAGAACACATATTTTTTTCATACTTATCTTTGCTAAATAAAATTTAGCTAATACATTCCTAACATTTCAAGAAAGGAATAGCATTCTCTTGGCATATAAACTTCATCATAATTTTAATGAATCCAATGATTCACGCTCATCATCATCAATGAACCAAACGATGCATTCTCATCACCCAAAAAAAAAATTTCCAGTAGAAATTATATATATTTATTTGCTAAATTTAATTAGCTCTTCATTCTTTATAAAACAAGAGATGAATAATATCATCTTGATATATAAACTTTCTCATAATTTCTTTTGAGATGATTTACTTCATCGGAACATTTTTCCCTAACTAAATAATTACGAATTAAACTAACGATAACGAATAACTAATGAAACGAATAAAACAAACGACGAACTTAAACTAATGATAGTCTAATAACAATCTAACTAACGAAGAACGGAATGAACTACAACGAAACGAACTACGGACAAAACGATCGAAGAACAAAACGAACGACGAACGGAACGGACGAAGAACCCCGGCTGCCCAAGCCAGCGCCCGTTGGGGCTCAGCCATGGCTGACCCTCTTGGGTCAGCGGTCGCTCAGCTCCCCGCTGCCGCTGCGTCGTCTTCTTCCGCGGCCGCTGACTCGCCGCGATGGCTGACTTCATTCCCTGTAATTTTTTTCCCAGCGTTCTCTTCTTCTCAGCGGTCGCTTACTTCATTCCCTGTATTATTTTTGAGAGACCGCTGATGTTGAGAGATCTCTGACTTTCATCCCTGTAATATTTTTCGTTCGCTTCTTTATGCGCATTCGACGAACTTTCCACCCTTCGTTTTTCTTAACTACATTTTACCTCGTTAATTACATTTCTTCTTAATTTATTTTAGCACTTCTCGTCTACAATTAAAATTCATCTTAATTCTTTCTTTCTTCTTGAAACGATTAAATCGAAATTCAACCGACAAAATTATTGATAACTCGGAAAATTTTAAAACGACCCAACGTGGTCTTACTTCTTCTTTTTAATGGAAAACTTGCCTCTTCGAGGACTTTTACAAAAAGATAGGGAATTATTTACATCAAAAATCCCTATTTTAGCCGTGATTTCTAACTTCACGTCAAAATATTTTATCGGAGCGGAATTCTATGTCGCTTCCGATTCGCTTCAAACTATCATACTATGCTTCTATATACGAGAACTATTTACAACATAAACGTTAAAAGTTGTTCGTTTACTAGTCTATTACATATAATTACATTATCTTCCTTTTTGTTAATTATCATTAACTTCTTTCCATAACCCATCTTTTCCTCACTGCTCGTCCTCCGACGGATCCTCTTCCTCTTCCTCTTCTTCGTCGTCTCTCGGATCCTCCTCACTTGGATCTTCTTCTTCCGTTTCCGTACTCTCCTCTGCCCTCTCCACTCTGTCCAAAGTCACACGAGGGGCATGAGTAATATCCTCTCCCGGCGAAGGCCTAAAGCTAGGCTGAAAACTTAAATGGGTAAATGGTATTCGACGGAGATGGAAGTATCCTTCGGTTGGTCCAACTTCTGGATCAACGTCATCCTCGTCACTATCATAGTGACGTGGTCCAGAGGTGCTAGCCACGTTAGGATCAAATAGAATAGGCTGGGTTCCAACTATGGCATCAAGCTCTGAAGAATTCAAAGCTTGCAATGTTTCAACGGAAGGATTATTTGGAACTTCCTCAACAAAAGAAGCTGAGGCTACGCCGTTAGGCAGAACGGAAGGCTGAGGAACAAAGGTTTGAGTCTCGATTTGGAAAGGAGACGAAACATAGCCATTTGCCAATGGCTCAACAAGAAAAGAGTTAACATCAAATCCATTATTTCCAAGAATGGGAAAAGCAATGGGGTCGGGATTTTCTGGAGGATTCTGATCCAGGATAGGATAATCTTGGGGCATGAGATGTTGTAACCCAAATTCGCCAACAGGAATCAATGGCTGGTATGGTCCAGGAGGTGGGTACGAGAAACACATATATTGAGTACTAATTGCAGCTATGAACGCTCTGCAATCTCCGAACAACACACCATCCCAGTACTGGGGAGTGACATACCTTGCAGCAATCGATGCCGACCATTCCTGCCAATCCTCAGGAAGCAGAGGAACTAACCTAACTATACCGATAACTCCCGAGATATTTGATTCATGGATGTCCATCCAAACCCTATGGTACCGAGCTAGAAACCCTATCGCTGCTACGCTTCTAGAGTTGGACATCCTATAAAAGAAAAATTTAAATAATCAACTAAACTGAAATTACGAATAGTCTTGAGAATCCACTGTCTCAACATACTCAATGTCGCTTCCAAAAGGGTGTTCCGAGCTCATGTTACATTCCACAGATAAATACTCAACTTGCTTGCACAACTGATCCATTATCTCGCTTATGATCGATCACCAACAACCAATCACATTAGAGGCTCAAACACAACAATTATATATATATACTTCAACTTCCAAACTTTATAACTAGAAACGTTTGAAATTCGTACCTGGATAGCTGGATGAGATGAGAGATGCTGGACTTCAGTTGTTGTTAAAAACTTGATTAGTCTAGGAATTCAAACCAGACTAGACTTTCAGAAAAATAACTTGGAGTTAAAGACATTGCTCTAAACTAGTCTAGGGTTTCAAAATAGACTAGATTTTAGAAAAATATTATTCAGAGCAGTCAAACCTGCTCTGATACCACTCTGTCGCAGCCCGAACCCCGATATCAGATGTCAAGGCCGGTAGGTCCCACGACTTACACAATTTATGATTAACAAAGGAATTTAAGATAGCGACCCGGCTATCGTTCAAAAGAATAACCATACTCAACAATTCATCATTTTAGAATAATACGACATATATGACTCGAGACGATCAACTGAATTCAATATGACATACATATCAATAAACATAACTCAAATCACTCGGAATCAATAGACCTGATCAACCAAATAACCGACAATTGATCAAGAAGATGACAGGATGACTTGAGGATCAAGAAAACAAGATAAAGAAAAATGTTTCAAGTTCGACAAAGTTTCTCAACACAACTAACAACTTATATACATATGATGCACTGGTTGAGTTTCAAAAGAACTTGACAAAAGAGTTCGACTTTAGAATTCAAACATTATAACAATATCGATTTCATTTTCTTGCAGCGGAAAACATGAGAATATATGTATGAAGACATATATTCTAGGTCAACTTCTCAAAAATGACTTTCTTTACATAGACAACGCTCAACAACAACAATAATCAATCCAGTACTCATCATCTTCATCCCTGCTAACCTGCACGTTTTAGAAATAACATGCAGGGCTGAGTACTACGTACTCAGTGAACACATGCCGAAAACATTTGAAAACTTTGCTGAATACAGCTATATATGAAAACTTGCCAGAAAACATAATACGAGGATTTTCTGAAAACAACTCGTAAAATGTTAAAAATACTTTCTTTTCAAAACTCATTTGTCTGCAGACAATTATAACAGTATGAACCATATCTACAAATAAATAATGGTGATGAGAAAGAGGCCTCTTTCTCAATCATTTGTAACCGGCATATCGAGGAAAGGCTCACGATTATGAATAATCGACTTATCAAAGAAATGCGCACGATTACCAATGTGTACACAGATTTCACCTTGCGTGAAACCGAATTCGTCTTTCTGAAGTAGATGGTAACATACTTAAACATTTTTAAAACCATTTGGCAAGTATCAAAGCTTTGTAAAACATACGATATCATGCTTTTCACAAATTCTAGTTTAGAAAGCCCACCTGATAATCTTAAGCTTTAAACTTTAAATCTTTTACGAGTTCAACCCTTCACTTCACGCCTCCGTTTCTACTTCCGCTTGCTCCTTTAATCGAAAGCGAATAACGAATTTTAGAACGTAAATCTTTTATCGAATAACTATTTCGATAAACCTAATGAAAATCTATTCGAATTTCTACGCTGTAACTTGACGAAATTCGAGAATTCCTATCTTAACTTTTCAAACGTTCTTAATCTATCTTAATCTTTCTAAATTCCTCATCAAGCATCACACCAATCAAATCTCATACAACATTAACATTTATAAATTACTATTTATCATAATCGACTAAATCGATTTCAATCCGTCTAACGGATTCAGAAAATTCTCAATTTAATTCCACACACTTATTTCATCACAACGAACATAATTACACTTTAAATACACACATTAACTCAATTAAACATATAAACTTCCAAATCGGGAAAATCAACCAAAAATAGAAAAATCTTTATTACTTTGAATTAAATTTCCAGAAAATCATATAACACTTAATTTTTATTAAGAAGTTTATAAATGCAATTAATTTCATAATTAAAATTTATTTAATATTTATTTATTTATTAAATTTTCGGTAGTTTTAATTTTAGGATTTCTAGAATTATTTTCTCTTCTTTTTAATTTCTATTATACTTAATTATCATCTTAAATTCATTTCTTCATTTAATTTTATTCAATTAAGTATTAATCTTCCAACCCTAATTTAGGAACCCTAATTCGATTTTCTAGGGTTTCTAGGGTTAATCATACTTACATTTGATTATCTATTGATCTAATTTTATTCATTAATCTCATACATCATCACATTATCCATCATCTACATCATATAATCTTAATATCTTAAACCCTAATTCTAACTCAATTTAATTGACATTTTTCACAAAATGAAATTGGTTGGAAATTTTTAATTACTTTTAACATGAAATATTCTTAAAACAACTATCTAAATTCATTTATGTCATCAAAATGAATATACAAGACATGCATCAACATTTTCTTTATTTCTTGTATTTTTCGAAAATTCTCAAACTAGGGTTAGGGTTTTCTCATGTTTAATCTAATTACATATTCAATCTTCTAAGCATAACATAAGCATAATTCATTAAGATCAAAACATCATACAATGCATGAATTAAAACTTGACAATTTCTCAATAATTTCGAAAATCATGCAACTTAGGGTTAGGGTTGTGATTTTCTTAATTTAATCACACAATTTATCATATAAGCATCATATAAACATCATACTATTAAATCAAGATCATCCAATAATTTTCCTCCAAATCTTAAAATTTTCGAAAATTAAGAAGTAATAAATAGATGATTTTAGCTTGAAATCTTGAGCTAAGAATTGAGAAAAACATAAATCCAACCTTAATTATGGATTTGAAACTAAATTATTCTTGGTCTTCAAGCTCAATCTTGCACAACAATGGAGGAAACTCTCAAGTGTGTGTAAGTGTGTGTGATCGAGAGAGAGAGAGAGTGAAAGGTGTGTGCCTGCGTGAGTTTTTGAGAGAGTGAGGATGAGAGTGGAGATGATTATATATATATAGATAGATATAGGATAGATATATTATTTTATTCTAACTTAATTACTAAGTTAGGTTAGTTAATTAAATGCTTAATCGATTCAAATAATTATCAACGACTAACCCTCAAATAAACTCTTAATTTCTCAACACAGTAATTTAGATTAAGGTTTCACGAACCTTAGATAAAAATCTCACAGAAAGAATCGGAGATTCGAAGCATTTTCAAATCGACCGAAACTAAATTTTTAAGCGATAATTTACGTAAAATTTCACGTAATTAAATTAAATTCTTCTTCTTGTCAATTAATGACTAAACATTTATCATCTATTGATAAATGTAAAAACTTCTTCGTTTCGGATTAACCGAGACGATAAAAATTAATTAAAACTCATTTTTCCGGTAGAATATATCTGCCGGGTAAAATTTGCAAAATTTTTATTTTACTAAAATTCTTGTCTCTCTCATTAGATTAATTATTTTAATTACTTAAGAAAGACGGGATACTACAGATTGGACCTTAGAGCCATTTAAGTTGGGCCTAGAATAAATGTTTGGGCCTTAGTATGTGGGCCTTAGTGCCATATGTGATCTACGTGTCTATTTGATCAAGTATGATTTATGTTACTGATTAATTAAATTAATCGAATTAAGTGAAATTAATTACTTAAGTAATTAATTGTATATGATATGACATGATTGTTATATGATTATATTATGTTAATATATGCACAAGTATGTCATATGTGAATTATGTGACTAAACCAAATTAGTGAAGGTCTTTGACTTTAATTGAATTACTTCAATTAATTGAATTAATTAAAGTTATTACTTAAGTAATTGAGTATGAATGATATGTAATTATTTAATTAAGTAAGTAATTAAATAGGAATGCGATGAAATATGATTTTACTATGTGAGTAAAATTGAACGTGTGTACTTATATGGGCCTTTGGCCATATTTAATTTAAATTGATGAGTTGATTAAATTAATTTAGTGAACGGTTCTAATTAATTAATTAATTGATTGATTGATTTATCTAGTACCATGGTATATCATTATATATGATTACTAGTATGAGATGCATGTACAAAGTGTATACGTACATATAATTGCATGAACATTTTATGTGTTACTTCATGAACATGATCATGCATCCCATGTCAAAGCATGATTTCAAACTATGTTTTGAATAACGTTTTAAGATGCATGTTACTAACGAAGGATCATGGATCCGATGTTTTAAAAGATAAAACCTAAAGGTGATGCCCTTGATGAGATTTCAATCTAAAGTGATAAAGACCGGGAATAGGTTGACCTTTAGGTTAATAAAGACTAATTAACCTTATGTGGAAATTAAGCCTAAGCTTCTAGATGGTCTTGTAGGAGACATCAAGTATTAGGGACGCTCGAGGATTCTCCACATACGTCAAGGACAAGAGGTGGGTTCCTATGTTTAAAACTGTGGGTTATAAATCCCACGGAGGTAACATTTCGGGTTATTAAACCCTAACTACTTTTATGAAAGTATGATATGCATGCTAAAATGTTTTATGCTCTTTCCATGTTTACCATATATTATGATTGGTTTCATTGCCAATAATTGCGATTGGCCTTGGGATTCGATCACCCCAAGGTAGTGTACACAAAGAGTTATGACGGTTCATTCGAGTGGGAGCGGCTCCCCACTAGATGAACCGGGGAAGGTAACACGGCAGGTGAGATATGTTACCGGCAAAGTTAATGATGTTAAATGTTTTGCTTATATTTGGGATGAATGTTTTCTTTTCAAAGTAACTCCATTATATATAAAGATGGGCATGCTATATCTTTGAAATGTTTATGAAAAACATTTTCAAAAGGGGCACGAACCTCACTGAGTACCAAAGTACTCAGCCCAAAATGTTTTCTTTTCAAAACAGGTTGAGTGGCGGACGAGATGGAGGTGTGTTGGCATCCGAGGCAATTTGGATGACGATCGGTTAGATCGTCCTCATCCTTTCATTAATCTCTTTATGGTGGATTCCCGTTTGCATGTGTTAACTATTCACAAACTCGAACTATGACCCTCATTTCTTTCACGCGCCGACTAACCAATCATGGTTAGTCAAAATCGAATGCTTCCGCAGTACGGGACCAAAGTCTTCATACTTTGCCCCAAGACGTTCAAGCTAGGGTAATGACGATGTCTTGACAAGCCTAACTCACTTGTAATGCAAACTCTTATTGTAAACCAATTCATTTATGTTCCACCGACAATGTATTCACGGTTTTACCCAAGGCTACACAAGTAGCGGACCGGCAAATCCGCATAGGATGGGGTGTCGGGTTGCTACAGGATGGTATCAGAGCAGTTCGTTCGCTCTGAACCCTAGGACTTTCGAAACTATTTTTTCTATTCCTAAAATACCCTTCTTTCCGAAAACCCAACTCTTCACTTCGAAGTATGATGTTCTTTTTAAAACTCGGAATAGAATCTAATCCGAGTCTTCGGACCCCTAATGTATTCGAACTCATATGACCTTTTATGTGGTCATAGTCTTCTATCTAAGTATTTGATCTCCCTTATGGGATTCAACGCTCGACTAGTTTCGAGTAATCATCGGACTAACCAGTCCCAAATATTTTAAAACCCCAAAGTTCGGAGTCCAAGAAATCTTAAACGATTGAACTCTCTAGAATCAATAATCCTTTCGTACGAGAAATACGAAATTCTTTTTTAATCGAATTAAGATTCGACATGATGACATGTTCATAATGAAACTTCTTGAACCAAGTTCGTTCCAGATACTAAAAGTCCAACACACCCGTCTGCGCTAGCTCAAGAGATGTTTTGTTTTTCAAAACCGGCTATGTGTTTATGTATGTATATGTGCACCATATGAAGTGCAATGAATGAATGTATGAATGTATGTTTACTTTATGTGATCGAAATGTACATTAAAACGTTGCGCGTTCGATCGAAGAAAGGTAGCCGCTCTCAACTTTTTTCGTCCACGATCACAAGTTAGGGACGAAGCTCCCAAAAGGACAGGAGTACAAGCAAGGGACCAAAGCTCCCAGTTGACTTTCGTCATTAGGAGATGATTTCAAATAAATCATTTAGAACCGGAGACTAATAACCTCAAACAAAGAGGATACATTCTGAAGCTCAAAATATTAGTCCTGAACTTAGTTGCTTCGTTCACACTTTAAGAACCACTTTAAGATGCATCACAAATAGAACCTTCCATTTCTTTTAGACGGCAAGGACTACGTTCATAGCTCATAAGGAGATACGCGCATTAACTACGACAGTTAATTGTGAAATTTTAAAATATCAAGAGAAGGCGAAATATGAGCAAGAGACATATCAGGAAGTGAAATAATATAATACGAAATCTCCAGAGAGATTTATAGATGACTGATAATAGGTCGAAACGCATGAACATGAAAGATGTTGAAGACCAACGACCTCAAAGGACCACATTGCGTCCGACAATCCCGTCCACCAAATTTTATTCTCACCCTCGAAACTTGACTTACCGCACTAGATCTGATGTAGTCCAAGGGTTGTCGATGGTGCAAGATCCGATGCATGTTCCTGTTGGACCTATTACAAGATTACGAGCCAAGAAGTTCAAGGAGAGCTTGATGGGCTAGTCCAAGATGTGTGGGATCAAGAATTAATGAAGAAGCCCATTGGTGATGGTGATTTGGGCAACCCGTCTTTCGTCAACATTATTATGTACGAGTGGGCCCATGTTTGAAGACTTTATTTATTTTGAAGACTTTGTTTATTTATTTTCATTTATTTTAAACCCATAGTTGGCAGCCTAGTTAATTTTGAGATTTTGGGCTTTAATTGCTGTTAGTTAAGTTGGGCTTTTATTTGAAGTTGTTTCCTATCTAGATTAGGATTAGGGTAAGCCTATATAAGGCTATTGTATGAGACAAATTTGGGCAGACTTTATTCATAATTAAACGTGAGTTTTAATTCTCTCTTGAGAGTTTTCGAATTCCTCTTGATTATTCCAAGACAAATTCATCTATCGACGAATTGGCGAGTCAACCATCCCTCGTTCATGTGTCATTCATCGTCCCCAAGTTGCTGCATCAACATCGCGTTGGGGTTTAGGGATTCGTTCTCCTAAATAATTTCATGGATTAGATCCAGAGGTTTTGGGATCTTGCGCGAGTCGAGATCACGATCAACAAGGATCGTATCATTTGGCACCAGAGCCGCATTTCGTATCCAGGTTTTGAGTTCTTTCTTCGTGTCAAGGGTAGAGTTTTAGGGTTCGTCTTTCTGCTTTTGTTTGTTCGTCCTTCTGTGTTTCAGTTTTGATCTGTTCTGTTATCCAGTTAGTGTTTCGTTCGTGTTCTGTTTTCAGTTTCGCATCTGTTAAAGTTTCGTATCTAGGGTTTCGTTTATCCATCTATTTTGTCCTTCTGTGTTCTACTTGTTTCGTTCGTTTTGTGTTTCGCCTTCTTTTTCGTATCTAGATCTGTTTAGTTCGTTTAAAAAAAAAACAAATCCATTCGTTCGATCTGTTCTGTGCCAAAACCACATTCCAGATCTGTTTCTGCCATATATATTCTATATTTCCATATCGTTCATAGCTTATCTTACCATATCATTCTAATCTGTCCATATTTTTCCATAACTGTCGATTTATACAACTTTTTTTCCTACGAGATTTTCATCCGCCTTTTAAGTGCCATCATATACACCCTAAGATATCATAATACGTCTCATACATGCCCATACACATCAAAAATCCATTCCCGATTCAAATCGGCCGCCATAGCCGCATACTTCCTATTTTCGTTTCGTTCTTGATATCATTGGAATCGTGAGCTTCTGAAGATACAAGAAAAAAGGCAATTTTGTTCCATTGGTTCCCTTGGGTCGTGTAGAGTCTTTTGGGACAGTTTCTGCGTGCACTTTTTCTGACTTTCAGTTACGTCTCGTAGTGTTTTCTGGGTTCCTTAGGTAGTATAGAGCATTTTGAGTCAGTTTCTGTGTAGCTCGTTTTTTATTTTCAATTTTCGTTCTTTTCATCTTCTTGGGGTCAGTTTTTAGTGTTGTATCATACGGACTTGTTTGCGTTGTTTCGTTGTGTAGTTGGTGTTGAATTCAAGTGGTAGGTTGAGAGAGTTCGATTCCTTGAGAGAGAATTCAGAGTGAAAAAAGACAAGAGATAGTGAGCTTATTAGAGTGGAAAAATCCATATTTGAGTGAAACACGAGTGTTGAGTGATCTTTCATTGAGTGATACACGAGGGTTTGTGAGGTGGTGAGGATTTTGTTTTACTACCCGTTTTTGTGTTTTCTGATACTATGGCAAAAAGAGATGAACAGGTTCCACAGATGAAGGATCAGGCTACCATTGATCCGAAGACGAAGTTCATGATGGAGGCGCTCAAGTCAAAATTAGAGAAGATTATAAAGTCAGAATTTGAGATGGTATATGATAGGATAGATCAGATCGAGCAGTCTTAGACCAGAGAGACTAATAACAATCGTGGCCGAGGCAATAGAAGAGGACGTGGTGGAAGAGGCTGTGGTGGTAGAGAAGGACGTGTTGACTATGAGGAGTTCCTATATGAACAGATTATGAAGATGAAGAAATGGGAAGTTGGCATAGAGGTGGAGCACAAGATAACAACTTGGGAAACATTAAGATGAACATTCTCTCATTCTATGGAAAAAATGATCCAGAGTTGTATCTTGAATGGGAGAGAAAGGTGGACCTAGTATTCGACTGTCAAAATTATTCAGAGCTCAAGAAGGTGAAGTTGGCTGCAGTGGAGTTTTCAGATTATGCACTTGTTTGGTAGGATCAGTTGGTGTCCAGTAGAAGAAGAAACAATGAGCCACCTATTCAGACTTGGCGTGAGATGAAGGTAGTGATGAGGAAGTGATTTGTGCCTAATCATTACTACAAAGAGTTGTACAACAAGTTGCAAAATTTGAAGCAAAGGAGTAGGATTGTGGATGAATACTTTAAGGAGATGGAGATAGCCATGATTCGAGCTAACATTGTGTAGGATCGAAAGGCTACTATGGCGAGATTCTTAGCTGGTTTGCATTGGGACATTCGAGATAAGGTGGAGTTGCAGCATTATGTTGAGTTGGAGGATATGGTTCACATGGCCGTGAAGATAGAGAATCAACTCAAGAGGAGGGGCAACAATAGCAGCAACCAGAGACAGAATCAGAATAATTGGAGATAGGCCCAGCCAGTTTTTAGTGGTTCCTCGTCCAAAGGGAATCAATGGAAAAAGGAGGCGCCACCAAGAGATGAGAAGAAGTCGTTCTTTAGGGGCCGGACTGAGACTTCGAGTTCAGCAAATCAGGGCAGTCCAGCAGTTCCTGATGGTCGCAATTGAGATAAGAAGTGTTTCAAGTGTCAGGGATTCGGGCATATTATGAGTGAGTGTCCGAACAGAAGGATCATGATCATGAGATACGACGGTAAAGTAGTGACTGATGATCATGAGGTTGATCCGGAGATGTCAGCCTTGGTGGATCCCGACGAAGAAGATGAGACTGAGGAGATTTTAGCACCTGATGGGCAGCTGTTTGTAGCTAGGCGAGTTTTGAGTGGCCAAATGCAGCGGAGAATCTCTTTCACACGAGATGTCATGTTCAAAACAAGATGTGCAGTGTTATCATTGATGGAGAAAGTTGCACGAATGTGGTTAGTGCAGCCTTGGTCCATAGATTAGTGTTGCCAATGGTAAAGCATCCCAAGCCGTACCGTTTGCAGTGGCTGAATGAGACCGGTGTCATCAAAGTGACGAAACAAGTGAAGGTTTCGCTTCGCTTTGGAAAGTATGAGGATGAGGTGTTGTGTGATGTGATTCCTATGCTGGCGAGCCACATTTTGTTAGGTCGTCCGTGGCAGTTTGATCGACGCGTTACCCATGATGGTTTCACCAACAAGTATTCATTTGAGTATAAGTAGAAGAAGGTATCACTTGTTCCTCTTACTCCTAAACAAGTTTATGAGGATCAAGTGCAGATGCAAAAAGAGGCAGAGAAGGTGAAGTCCACGGAGCAGCCGAAGGAGCTGATCGTAGATAAAAAAGACGAATGGGTTGATTAAGAAGTCCTTTCTTACGAGGGCTAGTGATTTGAAGAAGGCTGTGAATGAGGAGAGGTCGATGATAGTGTTACTGTACAAGGAGAACTTGATTATTGATACTGATCTCTCTTCTCTACCCCCTTCTATTCGTTCTGTTTTGCAGGAATTTGCTGATGTCTTTCCCAAGGATACACTCCCTGGTTTACCTCCAATTTGAGGGATCGAGCATCAGATTGATTTTGTGCCTGGAGCTATCTTGCCAAATTGACCAGCTTACCGAACCAATCCGGAGGAGACAAAGGAGTTGGAGAGGCAAATTGGCGACTTGCTGGCCAAAGGGCACGTGAGGGAGAGTTTGAGCCCTTGTGCAGTACTCGTTCTACTTGTGCCCAAAAAGGATACGTCTATGAGGATGTACTGCGATTACCGAGCTATTAATAACATTACGGTAAAGTATCGCCATCCTATCCCTTGTTTAGATGATATGCTTGATGAGTTGCATGGCTCTTGTGTGTTTTCTAAGATTGATCTGCGTAGTGGATATCATCAGATTAGGATTAAGGAAGGAGATGAGTAGAACACTACTTTTAAGACGAAAATTAGTTTGTATGAATGGTTAGTTATGCCTTTTGGATTGACTAATGCACCCAGTACATTTATGCGTCTTATGAATCATGTCTTGCATGCTTTCATTGGTAGATTTGTTGTTGTTTATTTTGATGATATCCTTGTGTATAGTAAGAGCATGATGTTCATTTGAGGGCTGTTTTAGTTGCACTTAGGAAAGAAAGGTTGTTCGCTAACCCCAAGAAGTGCGTCTTTAGTACGGATAATATTGTGTTTCTTGGTTTTGTTGTTAGTGCACAGGGTGTACAGGTTGATGAGGAGAAGATACGAGCTATCCAAAAATGGCCGACTCCGAAGAGTATTGGAGAAGTCCGGAGTTTCCATGGACTTGCTAGCTTTTATAGGCGCTTTGCGCCTAATTTCAGCTGTGTTGCAGCGCCATTAACCGAAGTCATCAAGAAGAATGTGGAGTTCAAGTGGGGGAAGGCGCAAGAAGAGGCGTTTTAGCTTTTGAAGCATAAACTGACACACGCCCCGGTATTATCTCTTCCTAACTTTTCTAAGTGTTTTGAGATTGAATGTGATGCTTCTGGTGTTTGTATTGGTGCAGTTTTGATGCAAGAGGGAAGGCCAGTGGCATATTTAAGCAAGAAGCTAAATGGAGCGACGTTGAGCTATCCCACGTATGACAATGAGTTGTATGCTTTGGTGAGAGCCCTCAAGACGTGCCAGCACAATTTATGGACTCGGGAGTTCGTTATTCACACCGATCATGAGTCCTTGAAGCATTTAAAGGGGAAGCATAAGTTGAACAAGTGACATGCGAGGTGGATGGAGTTCATTGAGACGTTTCCATACGTCATCAAGTATAAGCAAGGTAAAGAGAATGTAGTGGCTGATGCACTTTCTCGGAGGTATGCCTTGATCTCTATCTAGATGCTAAGTTGCTTGGTTTTGAGTATGTTAAGAGTTTGTATGAGCAAGATGTTGATTTTGGTGAGATTTATCGAGCATGTGAGAGATCTGCTAGTGGAGAGTATTTTAGGCATGATAACTATCTTTTTAGGAAGAATAAGTTGTGCGTTCCTAAATGTTCTCTACGTGAATTGATTGCTTGAATCTAATGGTGGGGGTTTGATGGGACATTTTGGCATTGCTAAGACATTAGCTGTTCTGCATGAGCATTTCTTTTGGCCTCATATGAAACGTGATATTGAAAGAATTTGTGGGCGTTGTGTTACATGTAAACAAGCTAAGTCTAGGTTGAGTTTCCATGGTTTGTATACACCTTTGCCTATTCCTACAGCACATTGGATTGATATTTCTATGGATTTCGTGTTAGGTTTACCTAACACTAAACATGGTAGAGATTCGATCTTTGTTATTGTTGATAGATTTTCTAAGATGGCACATTTCATTCCATGTCATAAATCTGATGATGCATCTCATGTAGCTGATCTGTTCTTTAGAGAAAATTGTTAGATTGCATGGCATGCCTAGGACTATTGTTTCTGATAGGGATTCGATGTTTTTGAGCTACTTTTGGAAGACTTTGTGGTGTAAGTTAGGTACTAAACTTTTGTTTTTTACTACTTGTCATCCACAAACTGATGGTCAAACCGAGGTAGTAAATAGGACTTTGTCTACCTTACTTAGGGCTATTATCAAAAAGAACATTAAGTCTTAGGAAGAATGTTTGCCTCATGTTGAGTTTGCATATAATCGTTCTGTTCATTCTGCTACTCAGTTTTCGCCATTTGAAATTGTGTATGGATTTAATCCTTTGACTCCATTGGATTTATCTCCTTTACCTGAGCATGAGCATACTAACCTTGATGGCCAGAAAAGGGCTAATTTTGTGAAGCAGATTCATGAGAAGGAGAGGATGAACATTGAGAGGCGCACGAGGCAGTACACCGAGCAAGCCAACAAAGGGCGTCGCAAGGTGGTGTTTGAACCCGGTGATTGGGTTTGGTTGCATATGCGCTAGGAGCGGTTTCCATTGCAGTGGAGATTCAAGTTACTTCCTTGAGGCGATGGACCGTTTCAAGTCTTGGAGCGCATCAACGATAATGCCTGCAAGTTGGACTAGATTAGGGTAAGCCTATATAAGGCTATTGTATGAGACAAATTTGGGCAGACTTTATTCATAATTAAACGTGAGTTTCAATTCTCTCTTGAGAGTTTTTGAATTCCTCTTGATTATTCCAAGACGAATTCATCTATCGACGAATCGGCGAGTCAACCATCCCTCGTTCGTGTGTCATTCATCGTCCCCGAGTTGCTGCATCAACATCTCATTGGGGTTTAGGGATTCGTTCTCCTAAATCATTTCGTGAGTTGGATCCAGAGGTTTTGGGATCTTCCATCCATCTGTTCGTTCAAGTCTTCAGTGCGCGAGTTGAGATCACGATCAACAAGGATTGTATCAAGATCTTCGATACTAGGGTATACTCCTCAACCTTTCAAGTACATGATGAGCTTGCTATCAAGGACCGAATGATTCTTCATAAGAAGATGATAAGGAAGAGAGTCTTATCTCCCGACCCCGCTTGGAAGATTATGATCTTTGAGATAATACATAAACGTAAGATAGGAACAGGCTCGACACCGGAGGCAAATGATAGTAAATCGATGAGAGTGACCCGAGGAAGTGTGACGAACGTAAGGACCAGGGGTCGACAAAGCATTGTTGGGTCACTAAAGGATGGTAGTCTCAATTACGTCTGACAGAGATACTATATTTACGTCTAGGTTCTGGACCAATCTCCAAGACGTCATGGGAACGAAGCTACAAATTAGCACGCCTTAGAAACCGCAAACTGATGGACAGTCCGAAAGGACAATTCAGACACTAGAAGATATGTTGATGACCGTAACTCTGGATCAAGGTGGCCCATGGAAAAGATTTCTACCATTGGTAGAATTCACCTACAACAATAGTTATCACAGAACCATCGAAATGGAGCTATACAAAGCTCTTTATGGGCGTAGATGTAGATCACCACTTCACTGGGATGAAGTTGGTGAAAGGAAAATGTTAGGACCCGCGCTAGTCCAGGAAATGGTTGAAACCATAGAACGAATCCTTTATAGGATCAAGGAAGCACAAGATCATCAAGAGTCCTACGCCGATAAGCGTCGGACTGAACTGAGTTTTCAAATTAATTGGAGACAAAGTTTTTCTTAAGGTATACTACAAGAAATTGAACTTTTAGCCACACATAATTATGTGTGGTAATGCAGCCACACACAATTAAAAAATGTGTGGGCAAATAATTTGGACTATTTTTAATTAGTTACTGACATATAACATGTGTAGCAATAACATTTTAGTCACATTTATATATTTGATCTTAAAGTTTTAATTTATTTTCTATTTAACATTTTTTTTTTCAATTTGGTTCGTCTACGTGGCGATTTGGAAAAAGTATTAGCCACACATGATATCAATTATTTATGTGTGGTTAATGATTTTTTTTTCATCAAATTATTGACATTAAATAAATGTGAGGAAACGTATTTAACCATACTTATATTTTGATCTCAATTTATTTAATCTTTTCCAATTTAACCATATTTCTCTTTAACTTTTTTATGCCTACATGGCGAATTAATAAAATGTAGTAGCCACACATAATTACCAATTATCTATGTGTGGCTAATAACCTCTTATAATTACAACTTGTTGAAATATAATAAGTGTGAACAATATTTAGCAACATTTATTTTCATGCCTTAATTTTTTTATTTAGTCATATTTCTTATAGATTTTGTTGTGCTAGGCAAATTAATAAAAATATTAGTCATGTGCAATTATGAATTGTATGTGTTTGGTTAATAACGTATTGTAATTACTAATTATTAAGCTAATTACTTAAAGTTTGTTGTGCTCACGTGGAAAGTTAAAGTTCATGTATTAATTAATTAGTTATTTATCTTATCTAGATTATTTTTTGAATTTTTGTTAATGATGGAGATGAAGTTGCGGTCCTATTCTTAGCAAAACATGATCCATTGGCGATCGATACCGTCAAAGCCCGGCTCATTTAGAGTTTTATTATATTTTAGTTGTTTTCTTTTATTTCATATATTTTTAGATTTATTAGATATTTAATAATTTATGCTGAACTTTTAGTATAAATAGGGCTTTGTTTTGAGAATTAAGACGGTTTTTGAAGAAATAAGAAAACTAGGGTTTGTTCCCTTTTCGTAGCTTGTTGCCGGCATTCATATTGAATCAACGGTTCAACCTACAACTTGTACGATTCGATGCATCAGTTGGTATCCAAAGTCGGTCTACGCTCCTCCTTCGCAATGCCTCCTCGTCGTCCTCCTGGCCCGAAAATCAACAGATGATCTCCTTCGGTAAGTTGATTTTTTGACGTAGCAATTTGATGAACTGCGTACCCAAAATCAACACATCCTGGACCTCTTGACTGCTCAACACGCTCGACAAGAGCCTGCACCTCAGCGTGCCATGCAATCCTCATCGTCACGCGGAGTCCGATGAAGACACACTCACAATGGAGAATCCTTTTGCCACTTTGGATGATGACGTTCAGCCTGATGAGACTCGTCATTGGGAAGCTGGATTTTGCTTGGATATTCCAGAATTTAACGGTGAATCTGGTGCAGAAGATTTCATCGATTGGCTCCATGAAGTTGAGGATCTTTTGGAGTTTAAGCGGGTTCCCGACGACCGCCGTCTGGCATTAGTTGTGACTCGTTTTCGCGGTAGAGCTTCTGCTTGGTGGCACCAATTTAAATTGCTTCGTCAACGTCAGGGTAAGCATAAACTAACAACGTGGTCAAAACTCCTTAAGTACCTCCATACCGAGTTTCTACCATTTAAGTACACTAGGATTCTCTATCAATGACTCCAAAATCTTCATCAAAGATCATTCTGTGGATGAGTACTCCAAAGAATTCTACCAATTATAAGCACGAAATGATTTGTCTGAAACCACCGATCAGATCGTGTCCCGCTACATTGATGGCCTTCGTCTCCCTTTTCAGGATACTCTAAATATGTTTGCTCCAGTCTCTCTTTCTGAAGCTCACCAACGGGCTATTTTGCTCGAGCAACAGATGTCTTGCCGTCCTCCACCTATTCGCAATCCTACGACAGACGCGACACTTCATCTGCCTCCCGTTGTTCCCCCTCACCCAAATACTTGTTTCAACTGCGGGGAACCCGGCCATCGTCAAGCTCTATTCCCTAAACCAAAGAATGCCCGCAGTTTGCTCACTAATCCTGAGGTTGATATGGAGTATTTTGATCCTCCAATTTATGACGAAGAACCATTGCCAGACCTTCCCGAAGAGCACCTGCTTTCTGATGTTCGCACTGCCCTTGTTCTCCGTCGCATGTGTCTCACACCTCGAGCTCTTGATCATCAAGTTCATCGCAATTTAATCTTTCAATCCGCATGCACTATTAATGGCAAAATGTGTCGCTTCATTATTGATACAGGCGCTTGTGAGAATGTTATTACTTCGGATGTCATTGAACGTCTCGCCATAGCCACTGAACCTCATCCACAACCTTATTATCTTGCTTGGCTTCAAAATGGTAACACCGTTCTTGTGAATCATCGTGCTCTGGTGACGTTTTCTATTGATAATAAATTTACAGACTCCCTCTGGTGTGATATTGTGCTCATGGACGCTTGTCATTTATATTGGGCTGTCCCTGGCAATTTGATCGGCATGTCATTTATGATGGTCATCAGAACACTTATTCTTTTGTCCACGAGGGTGTGAAATTGGTGCTTTTGCCATCATTACCTGTCCCTGCTTCCGTGAGTTTGCCCTCACCATTGCCTGCACCTTCCCCTTCTAACGGCCGTGTTATGCTTCTTTCTCAAACTCATTTTTTTCGTGAATGGGAACTAGATTCACCCATATTTTTGTTGCTCCCACAAGCAGCATCTACTTCATCGGTTTTGTCGCCTCTCATTTATGATTTATTAGCAGAGTTTGCAGATTTATTTCCGGCTGAACTACCAGGTGGCCTCCCTCCTTTACGTGATATTCAACACTAAATTGACCTCGTTCCGGGAGCTCCATTGCCTAACAAAGCCCATTATTGTATGATTCCATCTGAGCATGCCGAGCTTAGACGTCAAGTTGAAGAACTTCTTCAAAAAGGCCTCATTCGACAGAGCCTAAGTCCTTGTGTTGTGCCAGCATTACTTATTCCGAAGAAGACTAGCAAGTGGCGTATGTGTTGTGATAGCCGTGCGATAAATAAAATCACTGTCAGGTACAACTTTCCAATTTCTAGTCTTGACGATTTATTGGATAAATAAAATTCTACTATTTTTAGTAAACTTGATTTGCGGAGCGGTTATCACCAAATCTGTATCCGTCCTGGTGATGAATGGAAATCGGCCTTCAAGACGCGTGAAGGGCTTTTTGAGTGGTTGGTTGTTCCATTTGGTTTATCTAATGCGCCCAGCACTTTCATGTCCGTGATGAATCAAACTCTTCGACCTCTTATTGGCACATGTGTAGTCGTTTATTTCGACGACATCTTGATATATAGCAAATCTGAATCTGATCATCTATCACACCTACGTATTGTCCTACTTATTCTCCGCCATGAACATTTCTTCACTTCTCCAAATAAATATTGCTTTGCCGTATCCACAGTTTTATTTCTTGGCTATCGGATTTCTAATGCAGGCATAAGTGTCGATGATTCAAAAATTGCTACTATTCGCGATTGGCAGACACCTACTACTCTGACCGAAGTTCATAGCTTCCATGGTCTCGCCTCTTTCTACCGGCATATTATTGAACATTTTAGTGCAATCACAGCTCGTATTACTGATGTCATGCATGGCAAGACCTTCATGTGGATGGCCGAAGCTGAGGCTGCGTTCGTGCTTCTCAAATCTAAGCTCATTAATGCACCATTATTAGTGATTCCTGATTTTGACTCTCCACTTGAACTTCAATGTGACGCCTCTAAGGCCGGCATAGGCGCGGTACTCAGCCAAGAAGGGCGTCATGTTGCCTATTTTAGTGAGAAGCTCACCGGCGCTCGCACGCGATATAGCACTTATGATATCGAATTTTATGCTATTGTGCGTGTTGTTCATCATTGGCGTCATTATTTATTTCAATGTGATGGTTTCTTTCTGGTCATGAGACGTTACGGTTTCTTTTTTGTCAAGATTCTTTATCTGCTCGTCATGCCAAGTGGTCGTCTTTTCTTCAGCAATTTACCTTTGTCCTGCGCGATAAATCGGGGGTTTTGAATAAAGTCGCTGATGCTTTGAGCCGTCGCTCTATGCTTCTTGCTGATATGCGTATTGTTGTTGTGGGTTTTGATGAATTTCGTCACTTATATTCTACAGACCCTTATTTTGGTTTTATTTTTACTCGGCTAGAATCATCGTTGGATTCTCTTTTATTCTATAAATGAGGGTTTTCTTTTCAAAGGGCTAGCCTTATGCATTTCAGCATGTAGTTTACGCCACAAACTTGTGGCAGAAATTCATTGTTCTGGCCACGTCGGCCGTGATCGTTCTATTGAACTTCTCTTGCGATGTTTTTTTTGGCCTTCTGCTCGCAAAGATATGGCTCGTTTTGTCGAGCATTGTTGCATCTACCAAGTGTCTGAAGGTTCCGCTACCAATGGTGGTCTTTATCGTCCGTTGCCTGTTCTAAATGTGTCGTGGGTTGCTTTGAGCAAGGATTTTGTGTTGGGTTTACCTCGCACCCAACGTGGCAATGATTCTATCTTTGTAGTGGTGGATCATTTTTCCAAAATGGTTCACTTCATTCCATGTAAAAGATCTGTCGACGCTAGTCATGTTGCTTCACTGTTCTTCCACGAGATTTATCGCCTTCATGGTTTACCTGCTTCGATTGTTTCAGATCGTGATACTCGTTTTCTAAGTCACTTTTGGCGCTCGTTGTGGCATCTTGTCCATACTGAGCTGCATTTTAGCAGCGGCTATCACCCTCAAACGGATGGCCAGACCGAGGTGGTTAATTGTTCTTTGGGCAATTTATTATGTTATTTGGTTGGAGATAACGTCAAATCCTGGGATCTTCATTTGAGTCGAACCGAATTCACTCATAATTCCATCCTCAATAGAAGTACTGGGTTCTGCCCTTTTCAGTTGGTTTATGTCGTTATTCCTCGGGGCCTAGTTGATCTTTTGCCCTTACCTTTTTCGCCTTCTCCAGCCCCCTCTGCAGCTCAGCTCGTCGCTGATTTGGTTAAGCTTCATGACACTGCTCGTAAAAATTTGGAGGCTGCTAACACTCGTTACAAAACATCAGCTGATTCTAAACATCGTGACGTGCATTTTGACGTAGGTGATTTTGTATGGGCTGTCTTAACTCATGATCGTTTTCCGACACATGAATACAACAAGTTAGCGTCCCGCAAGATCGGTCCTGTGGAGATTGTTAAGAAGATTAATCCAAATACGTATCGTCTTCGTTTGCCCAACCACATGCGCACATCCGATGTTTTCAATGTTAAACATCTCATTCCGTTCCATGGTGATAATTCTTCTAGAGATGAAGTTGACAACTATTCGAGGACGAATCATTTCGACGGAGGACAGAATGATGGAGATGAAGTTGCGGCCTTGTTCTTAGCAAAACATTGGCGATCGATGCCATCAAAGCCCGACTCATTTAGAGTTTTATTATATTTTAGTTGTTTTCTTTTATTTCATATATTTTTAGATTTATTAGATATTTAATTATTTATGCTGAACTTTTAGTATAAATAGGGCTTTGTTTTGAGAATTAAGACAGTTTTTGAATAAATAAGAAAACTAGGGTTTGTTCCCTTTTCGTAGCTTGTTGCCAACATTCATATTGAATCAACGGTTCAACCTACAACTTGTACGCTTCGCTTCATCTTTATTAAAATAAACTAGATATGCTTGTACATCTTCTCTTCTCAACAACCTTCTTGCTTGAATTGCCGAAATAATCGGCATTCCTCTCTTGTTTCTCTCTATTCCGAAAAATAGAGTTGGTTCTTTTCCAGAGGCCTGGAAAAGAAATCTGTCTTTGCTTACACCGAATGGTGGCAAAATTCTCAGTTAACCAACTACTTAGTCGTTATTTGCGTCGGTGTAGTTTATGTTTCTCAATTCTCGAGTTTTAAATTGAAAAGTGTTGCAAAAGAAACTGTTTAACGGAGAAAAAGACCAACAGACGCCAGACATGGAAAAGCGCGGAGGAGAGCGGTTGGCATCACCCAACTAGTGACCGCTGAAATTCCATCCGGCGCTGGAAACTGGCAGCCAACGGTCACTAGACTTCAACGGTTGTTGGATCGCTTCACTGAAGAGGCAGCTAGCGATCGCTGGCTGTCAGCCGGCGCTGGCTTGCCGTTCTCTAAAACAGGTCCAACCGGCATTGGAACCAGCCGACGGTGGACATCAATTAGTAGCGCTTTCTTGCGCAATTTTAAATGCACTCAGCAAGGTTTTTTTTTTTAACATATTCTCACATTCTCTCTCGATGGACAGCAGAAGACTCTTGAACGGCAGCATCACACGAAATTTACTCCTTTTCACTTACCAATACATTCCCAAAATGGTGTCTACGTGCCACATTCGAATTAGATTTAGGGTTTTGGCTGACATCTTAAGGGAACCAATCTGAAATTCTAGATTAGGGCAAACATGCATGACTGGGGTAGTTTTACCTACCGGGGTCGATACTCTTAAGTTCTGGTTATCTCTCTCTATTTAAGGCCAAGAGTATCTACGCATGCAAAAGAATGTAATGCACCAGTATCGAAAAGATTTATAACAGGTACATCATTTATCTGACCCGTACCTGCCAGATTGCCCTGATCTCTGACACTCACTTTCTGCTCAAGAGCAAAAACTCTCTAGTGTTGTTGCTGCTCTTGCTGCGGTGTTCGCAGCTTCGGCTTCAGCTGCTGCTGCTGAGGCCTAGGAACTTGATGTTAACGTGTTGCGTCTGTGGGACTCCTTCAATGGCTTTTAAATGCGGGGGCTAATACTGATTAGGTTTTCCTCCTCCAGTCCCTTGCTGCATATTTGGGCACTGATAAAAATAATGTCGTGGTTTCCCAAATGCATAACAGCTATTACTTCCTGCTCTGCAAATATCCCTGGTGCATTTTTTCGCACTTAGAGCATGCAGAAATTCCTTGCTGTCTCTGAGACAAGCTACCTTGATCAACCACATCAGGTCTATATTTTTCTTGAGTCGATTGTTGTTGACTCTACTTATGTCATGGCTTCTTGCTAGGTTAATTCCTAGCATTCCATTTCCTTTTTCCCTTTTGAAACTGGCTTTGGTGCGAAGATTGCGGTTTAACAGCCGCTGAGGATTGAATCGGGAGAGGTGCTGGAGTCTGGACTAACTTCTCTGGCTGCTGGCTGCATAGCCAGCTCCATATCTAAAGCTCGGTTTAACGCTTCAACATAAGTCAAAACACTTTGAATTGCTAGTACTATTCTTTATGTCTTGCCTGAGTTCGAAGAAAAAGCTCAGACATCTTCTTGTCCGAATTAACTTTGACAGGGCGAAACAGGCTAAGTCACATTATTCACGGACATACTCTGACTCTATCTTTTTTCCTTGCTTTAAATTTACGAACTCACTTGACTTCTGCTTGCAAAAGCTTTTCGAAACATCTTTCGAAAAGGGCTTCATTGGACACCCAAGTGAGATTTTCAAGTTGCTCGGGGTAAGTCTTCTGGCAAGCTTCCCACCAGCAGTCTGCAGATCCTTTCAGCTGATTTGACATACGTGCGAGACGCTCGCTATCATCATATCGAAGAAATCTAAAAAAAATTCGCACTAAATCACTAATCCATTCTTCCTCTTCTGACGGATTTCCTCTTCCGTCGAAAGTCGGGGGTTTTTGTCGAAGAAATAATTCTTCGATTCTCCTCTCAGGCTGAGGAGGTAGGGTAGGATCTCGCTGCTCTTCTTCTACTTCTTCCTCTACCCTATTTCTTCTTTGGCATTCTAGTTTTTAAGAAACTATAAAACTATCACGAAATAACTTTATTCTTATCGAGCTTTGTATTTAAGCACCTTTTTATCTTATTCTATATTGCATAAGCAAATACTTCACAAGCGAATTCTTAAATCGTAGATCTTAACATTCAAGAATTCACATCACATCATAATATAATCACTTACATAACTTCACTTAGTAGTCATGTAATAGCAACATAACTTAATTTCATAACTTTTCTTAATCATTATTAAAGCACTCAGATTATATCTTTTCTTAATTAGGCAATCATTAATAAAGCACTCGGCTTTATAAACTTGTCTTAAATAGCAGCAGAATAACTTGTCTTATAAATTGACAGAATAAATTATCTGTCTTTAATAACTTGACTTTAACTTCTATCATTCTTAATTTATTTTCACAACATTCTTTATACTATCATCTCATTATTTAACTTTCCTTAATAACTCAACTTTTAACTTCTAAAGAAATATTTTCTTCTTTCATTTTCATAAAAGCCTTTACTTCCTTCATTTTCTTACTTATCTTTCCTCATATATACTTCTCTTTTCTCTTAGAGCATCATAACTTCATATCTTACACTTTAAGGAAGCATCAACTTAATTTAAATAACATCTTTAATCCTTTTTCTTCATATAACTTCTTTTCTTACTTATGCTTTCATTTTCTTCATACTTCATCATATCTTTTCATATTACTTAAATACTTTAGGAAAACATCAACTTAACTTAAATTACTGCTTTGGTCATTTTTCTTTATATACTTGGAAAAATTGTCTTTTAGAGGTCTTTTCAAAAGAAGGGATTTATATACTGCAAAAGCTATCCCTAGGTCATCTGTGATGTTAATACATCACACAAAATATCATTAGCGGTACGGACTACTACTCCGTTACAGATCTAACTACGTCATATTATACATCAAATATTTACACACACACATTTACATCATCATCACTTTCATAACTTTAACTTAATAATCACGCAATAGCGAAGTAACTTAATTTCATACACTTTTCTCAGCTTGGTAATCAATATTAAAGCACTTAGCTTCATGGACTTTTCTTAATTATTCAAGTAGCAACAAGCTAACTTCACTTATAACCTTAACAATTAAACAATTGTCAGGAATAATTTAACTTTCTTTACTTAACTTTAAACATTTAACACATCAATCATAACTTATTTCATACTTTAACTTATTTTCATAAAATTCTCCTTCTTTACTTTCTCACTTCATTTCATTAATTAACTTCATTATGGAGGCGGAAGACCCATATTACTGAGTTTCTAGCTATGTGGGTTGATCAGGTCCACATAACAGTCCGTCAGTCACATGGAACTTCTGTCTCGTACGTTCAACAATCTTGTCATACGGGATTACAAACTCTTCAAGAAAATTCAAGGTTCTTTTAGAGATTTGCGTGAAATTGCTACTCCCGTATTATTTCCTAATTTCAAAGACTTCCACGAATCGAGTCTTCACTTAAAATAACGACTTTCTCATCAAAAAGAGTAAATGGAATGTCTATGCTTTACTCTTCATAAGTCATCAAAACTTTACAATATTTACATTTATAAAACATATCTCCAACTAAATTCAAACTTTAAACTTTTAAACTTTAGAAAACTTTTAATACATACCTGACTTTGCTGGATGAGATGAGGTGCTGGACTTTTGTCGTTTAAGACTTAACTAGTCTAGAAATTCAAGTCTAGACTAGACTTAAGAGAAAAATTTTAGACTTAGAGCAGACAAGCTGCTCTGATACCACTCTGTCGCAGCCCGACTTAGAATGAAGATAACGAAGCCGGTGGGTCCCACGACATACACAATTTATGATTAACCAAGGAACAAGATAACGACCCAGTTATCCAAGAAACACCCATCATACAATAAATCATACTTTCAAGTCAAACCAAAATAGCCGAGAATGGTCAAAAGACAACACCATCTCGTATCAGAGTTTAGCAACGGAAACAAGGTTTATCAAGTCATAGCTTCAACATCACACTAAGACAACAATTACTGAATAAATTCAAAGTGTTGCAGCGGAAACCAACATGACATATCTTTGATTATATATATGAAGACATATAATCCTGCTCAACATCAACAATGCCTCAAGAGGTCAACAACAAAAGTCCGCCCAGCACACTCAATCTTCATCCAAGCTAGCCTGCATATTTTAGAAATAACATGCAGGGCTGAGTACTTTTGTACTCAGTGGACACATGCCAAAATAATTGAAAATTTGCTGCTTAGAGCTATAGATTGATTCTTGCCATAAAGCATAGCACAAGTAACTTTTATAAACAAACCGGTGCATGCTCAAACCTTTTCCTTTCATTATAAGTGACTGCGCAGTCAAAATACTTATCATGTATGTACCACATCTACTATAACTTTTGAGTGTTGAGAAGTAGGCCTCCTTTTCAAACACTTGTAATCGTCCCACCATAAAAGAAGGCTCCCGATTACCACATAGTGTACACAAATCCTACATTACGTATGACCGAATTCGTCTTTCTTTGGTAGATGGTATCATACAAAAACTTCAAAAATTGGCAAGTCAATCACTTTAAAATCATCACACACATATATATAATCACAATATCACATTCTTTATTTCTTTAGTTCAGAAAGCCCACCTGGACTGAAGCTACTTTATCTATACTTTAACTTCTCACTTTTCAGTCCCGCTCGTTCCTTCATTTAATAATTAAATTTAAACATAAGAGCGAGAAAAATTAAATATTCAAATGAGGGATGCCGCTGCTATTCTTAAAATTTCTCTAATTTGTCTCGGCTTTTTCTAGGATTTTTATCTCGGCAATTAGTAACTAAACTTTTCTAATTACTTCCTCTTTCTTACTTAACTTCTTAAATAAACATATAATTCATCATTTAACTCCATAAATGCATATAAGCATATAATTAATAATTAAACTCATATTAAACACTTCATCCATCATTTAAACTTATTCTTAAATATATTATCATTCCAAAGAAATTAAACATATAATTTTGTCGCAGCCCGAACCTCGATATTAGATGTCAAGGCCGGTAGGTCCCACGACTTACACAATTTATGATTAACAAAGGAATTTAAGATAGCGACCCGGCTATCGTTCAAAAGAATAACCATACTTAACAACTCATCATTTTAGAATAATACGACATATATGACTCGAGACGATCAACTGAAATCAATATGACATACATATCAATAGACATAACTCGAATCACTCGGAATCAAAAAACCTGATCAACCAAATAATCGACAATTGATCAAGAAGATGACATAATGACTTGAGGATCAAGAAAACAAGATAAAGAAAAATGTTTCGAGTTCGACAAAGCTTCATGGAATAGAGATTTTATTAAATACATATCAGGTCTAAGTTTTACGCAAACTGTGACAAAAAGAGTTCGACTATCAAAACATAGATCGACTCTAGGGTTTAAACAACTTCATCATATTTTAATAAAATCATCTTAACATGGCAGCGGAATACGAAAGACTATATGTATGACGACATATAATCTAATCTAGGCTCTTTATTTTTCAAAATAATCAACAACAACCAATATCCATCCAGCCTCGTCATCTACATTCCTGCTAACCTGCACGTTTTAGAAATAACATGCAGGGCTGAGTACTACGTACTCAGTGAACACATGCCGAAAACATTTGAAAACTTTGCTACAGCTATATATGAAAACTTGCCAGAAAACATAATACGAGGATTTTCTGAAAACAACTCGTAAAATGTTAAAAATACTTTCTTTTCTCAAAAATTTATTCGTCTGCAGACATTTATAACAGTATGAACCATATCTACAAATAAATAATGGTGATGAGAAAGAGGCCTCTTTCTCAATCACTTGTAATCGGCATATCAACGAAAGACTCACGGTTACGAATAACCAGTCTATCAAAGAAATGCGCACGATTAACAATGTGTACACAGATTTTACCTTGCGTGAAACCGAATTCGTCTTTCTGAAGTAGATGGTAACATACTTAACATTCAAAAATAATTTTGGCAAGTATCAAAACTTTAAAACCATAGTATATCATGCTTTTCACATATTTTAGTTTAGAAAGCCCACCTGATTACTTTAAGCTTTAACTTTAAATCTTTAACGCTAGAAATCCTTTTACTTCACGTTTCTGCTCCCACTTCTGCTTGCTCCTTTAATCGAAACGGAATAATGATTTTAGAATGAGAACTTCTATCGACTAACGACTTCGACATTCTTAACGTAATTCAATTCAAATTTCTACTCCGAAACTCGACGAAATTCGGGAATTCCTATCTTACTTTTCAAACGTTCTTAATCTATCTAAATCAATCTTAATTCCTCATTAAGCATCAACATCAATCTAATCTCATATAACATTACTATTCACCATAATCAACTAAATCGATTTTAATCCGTCTTACGGATTCAGAAAATTCCTAAATTAATTTCACGCACTTATTTCATCACAACGAACATATTAACTCAATTAGACATATAATCTTCCAAATCGGGAAAATCAACCAAAAATAGAAAATCTTTATTATTTTGAATTAAATTTCTAGAAAATCATATAACACTTAATTTTTTTTAATTAAGAAGTTCATAATTGTAATTAATTTCTTTATTAAAATTTAATTAATATTTTATTTATTTATTTAATTTTCGGTAGTATTAAAATTAATATTTCTTTAATTATTTTCTCTTCTTTTTAATTTCTATTATACTTAATTATTATCTTAAATTCATTTCTTCATTTAATTTCATTCAATTAAGTATTAATCTTCTAACCCTAATTTAAGAACCCTAATTCGATTTTCTAGGGTTTCTAGGGTTAATCAAGCTCATTTTTCATTATCTCTTGATCTAATATACTTCATTAATCTCATATATCTTTAATTGAATCATCAAACTCATCATATAACATTACATTATTCAACCCTAATTTATATTCTTATTTAATCGATTATTTTCTCAAAATGAAATTGGTTGGAAATTTTTAATTACTTCCAACATGAAACATTCTTAAAATACTTAACTAAACTCATTTATATCATTAAATAAATCATACAATTCATGCATCAAGTGTTCTTCATTTTCTCCCATTTTCAAAAATTTCCAATTATGATCTAGGGTTTCTCATGCTTAAATCTAATTACATGTTTGATCTTATAATCATATTCTAAGCATAATTCATGAAGATCATAACATCAAACAATGCATGAATCAAAATTTGACAATTTCTTCATATTTTCGATTTTCTCCAAAAATTAGGGTTAGGGTTCTTCATGCTTTATTTAATTATACCAATGATCATATAATCACTATATAAGCATAATATTAAGACATGAAGATTAACTAATCATTTCTAGGGTTTCTCCCAAATTAATCGAAATATATATAAATATAATTAAAGTTTTTCATGCATCAATTTATCTCACAATTGATCTTCCTAACATCATATAACCATCATAAAAATATCATACTAAGATATGAACATCATCTAGCTACTTCTTCAATTTCTTCCCAATTTTTCGACACATATATATATATATTGAAGAAGATGATCTCAAGCATGAATCTAAGTTGAGATTTTGAAGAAGAAAGAGATTCATCTTTACTTACTTGCTTAAGAAGGATTGCTAGAACTTCAGTTATTTGAGCTTGAAGATCAAGATGGTGTTCTTAAGTGTGTGTGAGTGTGTGTATTGAGAGAGAAGATGAGAGTTCGAGAGAGAGAGTGAGATGTTGTTTGTGGTGTGCATGTGTGAGTGATGAGAGATGAGAGAGTTAGATAAATATAATCTAACAACCTAGGTTTAGAATTATAGGGTAGGTTATTATTTAATTAAAACTTAATGGCTAAGTTTTGGTTAATTCAATTAATTAGTTATTAATTCAATTAATTAATAACTAATTAATCTTCTAATAACTCTCTAATTTCTCAACACAGTAATTAAGATTACGGTTTCCCGAACCTTAGATAAAAATTTTACAAAAAGAATCGGAGATTCGAAGCATTTTCAAATCGACCGAAACTAAATTTTTAAGCGATAATTTACGTAAAATTTCACGTAATTAAATTAAATTCTTCTCTTAGTCAATTAATGACTAAACATTTATCATCTATTCATAAATGTAAAAACTTCTTCGTTTCGGATTAACCGAGACGATAAAAATTAATTAAAACTCAGTTTTTCGGTAGAATATATCTGCCGGGTAAAATTTTCGGAAAGAAAATTTTTATTTTACTAATTTTCTTGTCTTTCTCATTAAGTTAATTATTTTAATTACTTAAGAAAGACGGGATACTACATATTTAATCATATAAGTGTTTATTTAAACACTTAAACTCTCCATCTAATTCAATAAGCATATTATAATGCTTAACTTCTTTATTAACAAATAATCATAACATTATATTAATAAAATATGTCATTGACATATTTATTTATTAATGACGTATCATTAATACTTAATTCGTTATTAACACGTCATTAGCAACTAATGATCATTAACATATATAATTAATAGCTAAAATCATCATTAACACTTAATTGATGATTACTATCTTCATTATCCTTTATTTAACATATATTTAATTTCTTTTATTCATATCTTTAACTTAAAAATATTTTCGACTCGTCAAACAAGCTCCGAAAAATTTCAAATTAATTCCTTATACTTTTTATGCTAAATTTAGCATATTTACATAGTTACATCATTAAACTGGATCTTCTATACGTATAAACCTCCGACTTGGAAAAATAGCCGGAAAATAGAAAAATCTCAAAACTTCGTATTAAAATTCCGAAAAATTCTACGATGCTTAATTTTTATCGTAGAATTTATTTTCATCATTATTTTCTTAATTAAAAATCATATACATGGCCTTATTATATGTATAATTTTTGGTCCTTTCTCTATAATTAGGGTTAAATACCCAATTTCATTCTAATCACTTTCAAACAGCTTAAAATAATTTATAAACCTCAAATATAACATTTTTACTTAATTATATTGGACAAAATAGAAACCCTAGTTCTTTAAACCTTTCGAAAATTACACATTAGGGTTTAGGCTATTTAGTTTTCTCCAATTTCACTTGTAATATTTTTAAATATAATCATAGAGATTATTTGAATCATTACTTAATCAATTCATGTTTCAATTGAAAAACCCCTAAATTTTTATCAAACTTTAATTTTTGAAATTAAATCAAATGACCTTCAAAAATTCTCATAAATTCATCATAAGCTTATTTCATCATTCTAAGCTCAAATCCATCATCAATTTCATCATAAAAATTCATCATAAAAAATTCTCACTTATAAACCCTAATAATTCGAAATTAATTCAAATTAGGGAATTTCAACTCATTAAAATCATATATCATCATGCTCAATAACATCAATTGAGCCTACATTGATCATCAATTCAAACATAGAACATCAAAATCAATTATTTCTATTTTAGCCACAACTTTCGGTTATTTCAAGAAATAATAGGAAATTGATTAATTCTTCTCAATTCAATTATCCAACATACTTATAAACATCACATAAGCTCATATAAATCATTAAATTGATCATAGAAGATCACATTCTAAAAATCTTAAATTTGGCCAATGTTTCGGCCATTTTAAGAAAATAAAATAAAATAATTTTCCTTGCTCAATTAAATAATTTATCATGCTTATAATCATCATAGAAGCTCACTCAATCCATCACTTTAATCATAGGATCAAAGAATAAATTTTTTTATTTATTTCCATATTTTTCGAAAAAATGGAAATTAGGGCTAGAATTATTTTCTCAATGATTTAATGATAGAAATGTAATCTAAATCACTTATTTAGCATCATACTTATAGATCAAATCCATCCTCTAACATATATAAAATTTTCGAAATTCTTGAAAATAGGAGAGATGGATTTTCATGCTCAAACTTATGCTTCAAGCTTAATTAGTGGTAGATCTAACCTTTGCACTTGATTTAGGTACTACTTCCTTTGATAGCTTGAGCTTGAATCTTCCTCTTTAATGGAGTTTTATGTGTGTGTGTGTGTGTGAGTGTGTGTTATGCGTGAGTGAAGAGAAGAGAGAGATCAATGAGGATGCATGAATGACATTGAATTTAGCTAACTTATTAATTAACCCTCCAACATCTATCATCATTATGTTGGAAACATAATGAGGTGGCATAATTAAATAAATAAAATAATAGTTATTAGTGTTAGTAGTCTAACACATATTTTAGTTTAATTACTAATCATATATTAGTAATTAAATTTCTCACTATATATTGTTAAACAAGAAATTAATTAGGAAATAATAATTAAGCTTATAATACAAGCTTTATTTCCTAGGAAAAATTATGCTTAATAACTTAGCTTAATTAATTAATTAAACATCTAATTAATTAATTAAACATTAAGCATATAAATCTCATCTTAATTGATCAATTAATTCTCTAATTAATTAATCAATCTTTAAATAAATAATCATAGAGGCTTTAATTAAAAAGCTCTCGATCTATAAAAATTTATTAGGGTTTCTCAAACCATAATATAAACTTCCTCTAATAATTTCCGAAAATAAAATCTGAAAATTAAATAACATTCCCGGAGAAAATTCATAATTCCCGAGAAAATCAAATATTTCAAAAATAGCACATATTTCTCAAATAATACAAATATAATAGCACATAATCATAACATCTTCAGTATTTTATTTCAGATTAACCGAAACGAAAATAAATCTTAAATTATCAAAATTCGGCAATTTAAGGGTGTCGAAAAATTTTAATTTCCAGAACTTATTTTCTTTCTAAGTTCTCGCATTTTAATTATTCTAAATAATTATCTTAATTATTTACTAAGATTACTTATGAAAAAGCGGGGTATTACATCTTTGAATTGCTTCCAAGTAAGATTTTCAAGTTGCTCTGGAGTATAAGTTTTCTGGCGAGCTTTCCACCAGTAGTCTACAGATCCTTTAAGCTGATATGGCATACATGTAAGACGTTCACGGTCGTCACATCGAAGAAACTTAAAGATTCTCTCTAGAGCACGAATCCATTCTTCTGCCTCTGACGAATTTCCTATTCCGTCAAAAGTTGAGGGATTTTGTCGAAGAAAAAGTTCTTCAATTCTTCTCTCAGGCTGAGGAGGTGGGGTAGGATCTCGTTGTTGTTGTTCTTCTTCGTCTACCCAATTTCTTATTCTACGAGGCATTCTAATTTTAAGAGAATATAAAATCATCAAGAAATAACTTTATTCATTTCAAACTTTTCATTTTAACATTTTCATCTTATTCTTTATTGTCGCAGCCCGAACCCCGATATCAGATGTCAAGGCCGGTAGGTCCCACGACTTACACAATTTATGATTAACAAAGGAATTTAAGATAGCGACCCGGCTATCGTTCAAAAGAATAACCATACTCAACAATTCATCATTTTAGAATAATACGACATATATGACTCGAGACGATCAACTGAATTCAATATGACATACATATCAATAAACATAACTCAAATCACTCGGAATCAAAAGACCTGATCAACCAAATAACCGACAATTGATCAAGAAGATGACAGGATGACTTGAGGATCAAGAAAACAAGATAAAGAAAAATGTTTCAAGTTCGACAAAGCTTCATGGAATAGAGATTTAAGTAAATTGTCGCAGCCCGGCCTAGAAATTAGATGACAAAGCCGGTGGGTCCTACGACTTACACAATTTATGATTAACAAAAGGATTAAGATAGCGACCCTGCTATCATTTAAGAACAAACAAGGCAACTCATGCTCGACAAATCATCAAACTTAGGATAATTGGGACATGCATAACTTGAGATTAATGAAACGAACATTTGTTCTCTTTTTAAAAACATGCATATCATCAAATACGATCTCAAATCAGCTCGGAAATCAATAATCTCATCAACCAAATTAATGGCAACAACCATGAAGGAAATGAGCTGATTTTCATGGTTAAGAAAGCACGATAAAATCAGTTGTAATAAGACTGAACTTCCAATATAACGAACAACTATTATATAGATAATTAGATTGGCTAGACTTCAAAATAAGATAAGAAACATAGTTCGAGACTTCAGACTTCAACACTTCATCAACTTATACTAATCTCAATATCATAATCTTGCAGCGGAAAAACGAGAGAATATATGTGTGAAGACATATATTCTAGGTTCTAAGCTCATCAAAATGACTCTTAACATTAATAAAATAATAACAACAACAACAAGTCCGCCAGCACACGATCATCTTCATCCCAGCTAACCTGCACATTTTAGAAATAATAGGCGGGGCTGAGTACTTCGTACTCAGTGGGCACATGCCAAAATAATTTGAAACTTATTTCTTAGAGTTAGAGATTAAACTTGCCATAAAGCATAAGCACAAGTAATTTTTGTCTCTAAAAAATAAACCTGTGCATGCTCAACTTCTTCTTTTCTGTAAATCATGTTTGTCTGGCCAGACATATACTTTAGGAGGTATGTACCAGATCTACAATCACATAATGATAGTGTTGAGAAGGAGGCCTCCTTCTCAAACACTTGTAATCGTCCATTCCTTTCGGAAGGCTCCCGATTACAAAATAGTGTACACAAATCCTACCTTGCGTAGGACCGAATTCGTCTTGCTATAGTAGATGGTAACATACAAGAACTTAAACATTTGGCAAGTCAATCATTTTTAAAACATCTCATATATAATCATATAACTTCATTCGTCATTTCATTGGTTAGAAAGCCCACCTGATACACTTAAGCTTTTGTCTTAACTTTAACGCTCGCTAAATTTGTGCTTTACACTTCAGCTTCCACTTCCACTTGCTCCTTTAATCGAAATGGAAATACGAACTTCAAAACGAGAATAATTTCTATCGAATAAACAACTTCGATAATCTTAACTTAATTCGCTTCGGAATTCTACGTCGAAACTCGAGAATTTCTAACTTAACTTCTTAAACTCTCTTAACTAACTTAATTAACAGTTAAAATCATAATAACTTCATTAACCACTTAAGCTTGCCATCTATCATACTATCGTATCATTATCACATAAACATTTCCTTAACAAATAAACATCTCATTTAGTCATATAAACATCTGATTAACACTTAAGCTTTTCATTTAATTATTTAAGCATAATATAAATGCTTAAACTTTTTGGATAATATTTAAACTTAATATTATATTATTATCAAAATATGTCTTTGACATATTAACTCATTAATGACGTATCATTAACACTTAATTCATCATTAGTGTGTCATTAATACTTAAAATCATCATTAGCTCTTAATCAATCACTATTCGAAAAGAACTTCTAAAGACATAAGCAAACATATACTTTACTTCTAACCCTTTCATCTTTTCATTAGTATTTATTGACTTATAACTTATACTATTGTCAACATTAATCATATCAAAAAATATTTCATTTCTTCATATAAGCATCTCATTAATCATTAAGCTCTTTCTTTATTTATTTTAGCACATCAAAAATGCTTAAGTTCTTTGATAACATTTAAGCTTAACATTATAACTTTTGAGTTTACGAAAGAAACAACTGAAAACAAGTTGATCAAAGATTAGCTGGATAAATCAAGCTATCTGGAAAATCAAGCTAGCTGGAAAAACTGAGTTATTTGGAAAACTGAGCTGGCTGGAAAACTGAGCCTACTGAAAACAGAGTCATTGAAAAACAGAGCAGCCGGAAAACTGAGCTGGAAAACAGAAACAGCCGGAAAACGAGCCGGCCGGAAAACAGAGCCGGCCGGAAAAACCGAGCCGGCCGGACCAATTGAGTTAATCCAAATTCGACGGGTCCAATTTGGGTAAATCCACTGATCGGGTCAGTAAATCCAGTTGACGAGTCCAAATTGTAAATCCAATTGATCGGTCCAAATTGATCCGACCAGTCCAACAGTAAATCCAATTGATCGAGTCCAACAGAATCCAATGATCGGGTCCAATGGTAATTCCTGATCGGGTCCAATGAGTAAATCCAGTGGCCAGGTCCAAGTGAGTAAATCCAGTGACGGTCCAATAATTGAGTCCAATGAGTAAATCCAAATTGAGTCCAAGTAATTCAATGACGAGTTCAATGAGAATCCAAGTGACCAGGTCCAAGTAATTCCAATGATCGAGTTCAAATTTGAGTTAATCAAGCTGACTTGGTCCAGCTGGGTTAATCAAGGAATTAAACTCTAGAAACTCTCAATTTCAAAACTTTGTATTAAAATTCTGAAAAATTCTACGTCACTTAATTTTTAACGTAGATTCCACTTCTATCATTATTTTCTTTATTAAAATCAAATACATGGCTTTATTGTACATATATATTTCGGTCCTTTTGATAAATTAAGAATTTAAAAACCAAATTTCATTCTAATCACTTCCAATCATGTTAATTGAAATTTCTCAAATCTTAATAAATCAAACCATCAAACATGTTTATAATCATCAATTTGATCATAGGATCAAAGGATCAAAAACCCCTAATTTTAATTAATATTTTCGGCTATTTTGAAAATAATAGAAGGACTTTGATTCTTTGATTACTTCCAACATCAAACATGCTTAGAATAATTATCTAAGCCCAAATAATCAATTAATTTGATCATCCATCATCAAAATTTAAGAACTCCTAATTCTTCCTTCATTTTTCGAAAATTCAATTAATTAGGGTTAGGGTTTTAATTAAGCTTGAATCAATGATCTATCATGCATCCCAAGCATGAATTAAACATCAAAAATCAAGATCATAATCATCTACTAATTAAATCCTAATTTTCGAAAAATCTGGAATTTAAAAATAAGATGATCAAAGCTTATGTTTAAGCTATAAACTTGAATTAAACTTATATCTTACCTTGATTAATAACTTGGAAATTGGTTTGGATGGAAACCTTGATCTTGGAGCTTGGATTATGAAGACTTAAATGAAGGATTTAAGTGTGTGAAAGTGTGTGAGTGTTATGCCGTTTTGAGAGAGAAATGGCGAGAGAGAGATGAGAGGAATTGAGTGAAATGATGCATATATATATATACATAGCATAGGTTAATTAATTATTTAATTAATTAGACTTTGAAAGTCAATTAGGAATATTCTTAAGAATAAACCTTATCTTAAAAAAATATCTAGATATTTAGGAAATAATTAGATTAGTTAATTAATTAAAATTCTAATCAATTCAATTAATTACTAACAACTAAATCCTCAATTAAACCTCTAATTTCTCAACATAGGAAAATCAATTAGGGTTTCACGAACCCTAGATAAAAATCTCACAGAAAGAATCGGAGATTTGAAACATTTTCAAATCGACCGAAACTAAAAAATTTAAGTGATAAATTACGCAATAAATCACTTAAATAAATTAAATTCTTCTTTTGGTCAATTAATGACTAATCATTTATCACTTAATGATAAATGTAAAAACTTCTTCATTTCGGATTAACCAAGACGATAAAAATTAATTAAAACTCATTTTTACGGCAAAATATATCTACCGGATAAAATTTTTGGGAACGAAAATTTTTCTTTCACTGGAATCTTATCTTTCTTATTAAATTAATTAATTTTAGTACGCAAGAAAGACGGGATATTACATTCTCTCCCCCTAAAAATAAATTTCGTCCCGAAATTTACTTACATCTTGGAATAACTCGGGATACTTTTCCTTTTTTTCTAACTCCCAAGTGGCTTCTTCTAAACCATTATGATTCTACGTGATCTTAACTGACACGATTGACTTATTTCTAAGCTGCTGGACCTTTTGATCCAAAATCGCTTTTGACTTCTCTTCATAACTAAGATCTGGATTAAAGATCACTTCTTCTTGATGGATAACGTGCTTAGGGTCAAACATGTATCGTCGCAACT
The DNA here is from genome assembly GCA_031470985.1 of Agastache rugosa. NCBI lineage: Eukaryota > Viridiplantae > Streptophyta > Magnoliopsida > Lamiales > Lamiaceae > Agastache > Agastache rugosa. The sequence continues at coordinate 27,323,988 of CM062608.1, forward strand.
GAGATACATGGAACACGTTATATGTACTTCTAAAACTCGGCGATAAAGCTAGTTATCCGCTACTTGACTTATTCTTTTCAGAATTTCCTACGGTCTTATGTAGCGAGAGTAAATTTTCTTTTAACACCAAACGATGAATTTCTTTGCAAAGGTTTCCCCCTTCAAACTCTAACGTTGATCTTTACGTGTCTTAAAAAAAACATTCCTGACGATCTTATGTATTTTTTTTTTTCTGACTTGACGCACATTCTCTATCATTTCTTTAATTACTTCGGCCCTAACATTTTTCTCTCGCTCACATTATTTCAAGGGAGCGGAGATTGACATTTTCTTTCATGAAGGCTTCATCGAGTGTCATGCCTATCATCATTTAGTAACTGTTGTTATAAACAATTCAACAAGAGGTAAAATTTGCTCTCAGTGATCTCTTCGATCAAGAACAATAGTTCTTAACATATCCTCTAAGATTCGAATGGTTCTTTCTGATTACTTCGTGAGGTCTAAACTATCTAGAAGCATAAGCAATGATTTTTCCTTCTTGCATCAGGACACAACTTAGTCCATTCTTTGATGCATCCGTGGAAACGGTATAATCTTTATCTGTTTCTGAAAATGCTAGCACTGGAGCAATGGATAAACTTTTCTTGAGTTTTTGATAACCTTCTTCATACTGCTAGACTACTCAAACTTTGATTCTTTCCTTAGAAGTTGGGTCATTGGCTTTGTTATCTTGGAGAATCCTTCGATAGTAGTCTGCTAAACTTAAGAAACTCCTAATCTCATGTGGCGTAGATGGAAACTTCCCTTCGTGGACTGCTTGCACTTTTGTCGAAACGACTTTGATTCCTTTAGAGAAAACAACATTTCTAAGGAAATGTACTTTTTCGTAGCTAAAATTCGCATTTATTTAGTGATATACCTAAGGGGAAAACACTAGGTCGGATAAATCCTAAAACAAGAAATTCTTGCAGCTGGATCTTTAGTTCTTGCAACTCTTTCGGCCCATCCTATACGGCGCCTTTGAACTGAAGTTGATCCTGATTAAACTTCAGGAAATACTTCCTGGAATTTCTTAACTATAGCTACATTTTCAATACTTTCTTCTCGATCTTCACTTTTGTTGCGATAGATGAGATATGATGTTACATCTTTTCTTTTCATCAATTTCTTTACTTAAACTGCCGAGATAATCGGCGATTTCTTATGACTTCTTTCTATTCCGAAGGATAGAGATTACTCTTGACTAGATGGCTGAAAAGAGATTTGTCTCTACTTGTATCGAATGATTACAAAATTCTCGGTTAACTAATCCATTCCTAGAATGATATCAACATTTCACATTTTAATCTAGGTTAAGGCTTTGACTATCATTTAGAGAAGTCCTAATTCAACTCTAATTTAGGATAAACAAGAGTAACTGAGGTAGGTTCACCTACTGGAGTAATTATTCTTAGATTTCGTCTAGCACGTTCTACGTTTTAGATTAAGATTATTAACGCATGCATTTTATATAAATGAATGCGATGTACTCATAAGATTATAACAGGTACGCCTTTTGATTGACCTAAACCTGTTAAATTTCCTTGATCTTCAATGCACTACTTCTGCATAGATCAATACACTCTAACTGAGTAGCACGACTCTTATTTCTCGATGTAGTCCGGCTCGAAAGAGCTCAGACCTTATCTTATCTGTGTCTACTTCATCTTAGGCGAAACGAGTGAGATCATAAAACTATCGATCAAACTCGGATACCGACTTCTTTCCTTGCTTAAGATTGCCATACTCATTCTTCTTTTATTTGCGATAACTTCTTGGGACATAATTCTCGAAAAGAGTATTCTTGAATTATTCTCTAGTCAGATCTTTAGTTGCTCGGGTATACGTCTCCTGACGTTCTTTCCACCAATGATCCGCAGATCCTTTGAGCTGGTAGGTCATGCACGTAAGACGCTCTTGATCGATACAACGAAGAAACCTAAAAATGCTTTCTAACGATCAAACCCACTCTTCAGCTTCTAACGAATTTTCTCTCCCGTCTAAAGTTGGGGATTTTGACGAAGAAAAAGTTCTTTTATTTTTTTTTTTTCAGGCTAAGGAGACGGAAAAAGGTTCTTGATGTTCTTCTTTTCTACTTTAGTTTATTTTTTTTTTTTTTTAAAAGACATTATAATTAACACGCGCAAGGATTTTTCCGAAATATTTTATTTTCTTTAAACGGAATAAAACTTCCTTGATTTTTAAAACTTAATAAAATTCTTATTCACATCTTTGGCACATAACATCCTTATCATAAATAATGAATCAAACGATTCATTCTCATCATCATACAATCACATTATCAAGTATTTAACTTGAAAGTTTAAGCACTTTTCACATATTAAGCTTTAATATAAAAGCAGTTATTTCTCAAAATAATAGTTCCAAACATGGAACTTAACATTCAAGTAAATCAGATCTTATCATAACATAATCACTTTCATAACTTAACTCAATAATTAAGCAATAGCACAACAACTTAGCTTCATAAACTTTTCTCATATTGACAATCAACATCAAAACATTCAGATTCATAACTTTTCTTAACCATTAAAACAATTCGCAAAATAACCTAACGTACTTTTAACTTTTGGCAAAGCAACTTACTTCTTTCATACTTAGCTTATATTCATAAAATTCTTATTCTTTAAACTCTAACTTTATCTTGACAATTTATTGTCAACTTACTTTCTGCTTCACAAAGCATCATAACTTCTTATTTTTCTTAAGCATATAAGAACTCATCAACTGAACTTAATGACTGCTTTAGTCATTCTTTCATGTACTGGAAGATTTTCCCTTTTGAGATCTCTTTAAGATAAGGAATCTATCAAAAGATAAATTATTCTTATCTTAATTGTGATGTTCTAGCATCACACTAGCGTAATAGTGACGGTACAGAGTACTAACCTGTTACCGAAAAATCTATGGTTAAACTATGCATCATATATTCTACTTAAAAACTCACATTTCCCGTATTTATACTACTTCTTTCTTTCACGTTCTCAAAATAATTAAAAAGGTCGACTCTCTATTGGTCGTCCTTGGAAAACTTTTCTTCTTTATTAAACTCATTATTGAATTCTACTCTATCGATTTCTACATCATCTTCTTCTGCTACTTCCTCTTTGACGATAACATCTCAGACCAAGGTAAGCTTGACTTCATCTTCAATGTCCGCAACTGGTGTCGATGAGAAACTAGCCTTGAACTTGACTTTTGGAGAGGAACACGTTGATGTTAGTTAAACAATCCATCCTTTTAGTAGTTGGATTGCTGTCGAGGTCATTATATTATTATTCTCATGACACAGGGAGAATGATCCCGCTTCATGCTCCCTTACTAGAACGGAAAAATGGAAACGGAAGAAAATTTAATATTCGTAGGGTTGGGAATATTAAGGATCCTCGGAAAGAGAGAATAAATCACCTCTGCGCGAAAGACTAAAATTAAATCCAATTCTTTAATAAAAATTTCTGAGGTCAAAACTGACGCATTTAACTGAATAAGGAATGACAGGATTAATAATCCGAGAAGTAGGTTGGGTAATGAAAGAATCCCAAACCTTAATTAAATCGGATAATCTGAGGTTAAATAAAATTTTAGCTCAGGTATTCCTAACAAAACAGAAAGGAATAACATTATCCCGAGACATTAATTTCATTCTTTAATTCTTTTGAGATATTAATTCATCTCAATCTCGTTCTAAAACATAACAAGAATGTGATTAACGATAGAAAAGAATAACGAACGATGGACGAAACAAACAAAGAACGAAACGGACGACGAATGATGAACGAACAACGGAATTATTATTATTTTTTTTTTTTTATATACTTTAAGTTATGTTTTCATTCTTTTATTACTTATTTTAAATCTCTGCTTCATACCCATTTTTCTTCTTTTTCTTCAGTCGATTTCATCTCGTTGTCGCTTCCCAACGATATCTCGCATTCACTTTACTATCCAAAAACGAACAATCGCCATGCTTGCAATTAATTCATCATCTTGCTTACTAAAGTTCGTCACATAAAGGATCTCAAGCTCATAACAACGAGCAAAATTTTGATTTAGAAAGTTCCAAGAAATCAAAATAAATTGATTAAACTTGAAAGAAACAACTTGCAGAAAAATTTGCACAGCTGTATCAGATTCTAACTGGATTTCAGAACAGAATACTTGGAATCAGGGGAAGTGTAGGGTACCATTTGAAAGCCACGGATGTCTAGTTTCTAACCCAACATATGAATCTGAATTCCGTTAAACGAGCAGGAAGTTATGGCCTCCGGAGTAAAATGTAGCAGAACAGCCGCCGCCCAGGTCAGCGACCGCTGGGACTCAGCCGCGGCTGACCTGCCATGGTCAGCGGTCTCTGAAGCTCAGCCATGGCTGACTTCAGGTTCCCGGGGTCAGCGACCGCTCGACCTCAGCGGACGCTGAGTTCCGGCGTCCTGCTTTCTTCAGCGAGCGCTGAGTCTAGGAGATGGCTGACTTCTCGCCCTGTATTATTTTTGAACGATCTCTGAGGTGCAGCCATCGCTCACTTTCATGGCTAAAAAAAAATTTCTCCTTCGATTCTTTATGCGCTCAACGAACTTTCTATCTTTCAATTCTTGTTTTAACGCTTTTATTTACTAAAAATAAAATTCATTTTACTTCAAAAATTCTTGTTTCATTAATTCATTTTTAAGATATAATTTCCGACATAAATACAAAACTCGGAAATTTTCTAAAATGACCGCTTTGGCCATACTTCTTCTTATAACGGAAAAAAAAATTACCTCTTCGAGGACTTTTTCAAAAACGAGGGATTTTTCTCTATATAAAAACTCCCCACGTTAACCGTGATTTTAGGGCATCACGCAAAACTACTTTCTCGGAGCGGAATTCTTCATCGCTACCGAATCTTTGAAAACTTAACATTTTATGCATCTTTATACGAAAACCTACTAAACAAGCGTAAAATTTGTTCGATTATTAATCTATTAAATTAACGCCACTCTCGAACTCTCTCTCTCTGCTCATCCTCTAATGGATCTTCTTCTTCTTTTTCTTCCTCACTTTCAGACTCGGTACTCTCCTCGGCTTTCTCCACTTCATCTAACGTCAAAGGGACAACACTCATGTCGACCACACCCGAAAAAGGTCTAAAACTAGGTTTGAAATCTTAGATGACTAAACGGCATACAACGAAGATAAAAATATCCTTCGGTTGCTCCGACCTCGGGGTCAACGATCTCCTCGTCACTGACATGACGACGCGGTCCAGACGTAGTCCTCTCGCAGAAACGAAAGAAACAAGCTGAATTCCAAAGAAATAATCAAGCTCTGAAGAATTCAAAGCTTGAAGAGTATCCAAAGGAGGATTTAATGGAACTACATCAATAGAGGGAGCTGAACCAAGTTGTTCACCGAAGCAGAAGGCTTGGAAACAGAAGCAAAACATTCGATAAGGGTGAAGATGAAATATAGTTATTCGACAACGGCTAAGAAAGAAATGAGTTTTACATCAAACCCATAATCATTAGGATGAGTAGTAACAACGAGCTCAGGGTTCTCTTGAGAAATGAAAAAAAAATTGGATCGTCTTGATGCATTGGATCCTGCAATCCTGCTCCATCCACACATAATGGTAACGTCTAAAAACTCTGCTAACGCTTCCGTGTAACTTATACGCATATTGATAAAACTCTCTCATGGCCTCGTCACTTAGAGAAACTAAGTTTCCTTTCCATACGTGATACCAAGTTCACGATACTTTCCAAAAACGTACAATTGTCTTGCTTGCAATTGTTAAAACTTACTTTAAACAACTCAATCATAAAACAACCTCATTAAAATCTCAAATCCACATCACAATTTCATATTTCTCCAACTTTCTAACTTCATCTTATTAATTAACTCCGTTATGGAGACAGAAGACCATATTACTGAGTTTCTAGCTATGTGGGTTGATCAGGTCCACATAACAGTCCCTCAGTCACATGGAACTTCAAATTTTAAACTTTTTATCATAGGAAACTTTTAAATGCGTACCTGGTTTGCCGGATGAGATGAGGTGCTGGACTTTTGTTGTTGTTAAAACTTGACTAGTCTAGAACTCAAACCAGACTAGACTTTAAAAAAAATATGAACTTAGAGCAATAGACTTTGCTCTCGACTAGTCTAGGGATTCAAACTAGACTAGACTTTTAAGAAATAATGACTCAGAGCAAACAGACCTGCTCTGATACCACTCTGTCGCAGCCCGGCCTAGAAATTAGATGACAAAGCCGGTGGGTCCTACGACTTACACAATTTATGATTAACAAAAGGATTAAGATAGCGACCCTGCTATCATTTAAGAACAAACAAGGCAACTCATGCTCGACAAATCATCAAACTTAGGATAATTGGGACATGCATAACTTGAGATTAATGAAACGAACATTTGTTCTCTTTTTAAAAACATGCATATCATCAAATACGATCTCAAATCAGCTCGGAAATCAATAATCTCATCAACCAAATTAATGGCAACAACCATGAAGGAAATGAGCTGATTTTCATGGTTAAGAAAGCACGATAAAATCAGTTGTAATAAGACTGAACTTCCAATATAACGAACAACTATTATATAGATAATTAGATTGGCTAGACTTCAAAATAAGATAAGAAACATAGTTCGAGACTTCAGACTTCAACACTTCATCAACTTATACTAATCTCAATATCATAATCTTGCAGCGGAAAAACGAGAGAATATATGTGTGAAGACATATATTCTAGGTTCTAAGCTCATCAAAATGACTCTTAACATTAATAAAATAATAACAACAACAACAAGTCCGCCAGCACACGATCATCTTCATCCCAGCTAACCTGCACATTTTAGAAATAATAGGCGGGGCTGAGTACTTCGTACTCAGTGGGCACATGCCAAAATAATTTGAAACTTATTTCTTAGAGTTAGAGATTAAACTTGCCATAAAGCATAAGCACAAGTAATTTTTGTCTCTCAAAAATAAACCTGTGCATGCTCAACTTCTTCTTTTCTGTAAATCATGTTTGTCCGCCGTACATATACTTTAGGAGGTATGTACCGCATCTACAATCACATAATGATAGTGTTGAGAAGGAGGCCTCCTTCTCAAACACTTGTAATCGTCCATTCCTTTCGGAAGGCTCCCGATTACAAAATAGTGTACACAAATCCTACCTTGCGTAGGACCGAATTCGTCTTGCTATAGTAGATGGTAACATACAAGAACTTAAACATTTGGCAAGTCAATCATTTTTAAAACATCTCATATATAATCATATAACTTCATTCGTCATTTCATTGGTTAGAAAGCCCACCTGATACACTTAAGCTTTTGTCTTAACTTTAACGCTCGCTAAATTTGTGCTTTACACTTCAGCTTCCACTTCCACTTGCTCCTTTAATCGAAATGGAAATACGAACTTCAAAACGAGAATAATTTCTATCGAATAAACAACTTCGATAATCTTAACTTAATTCGCTTCGGAATTCTACGTCGAAACTCGAGAATTTCTAACTTAACTTCTTAAACTCTCTTAACTAACTTAATTAACAGTTAAAATCATAATAACTTCATTAACCACTTAAGCTTGCCATCTATCATACTATCGTATCATTATCACATAAACATTTCCTTAACAAATAAACATCTCATTTAGTCATATAAACATCTGATTAACACTTAAGCTTTTCATTTAATTATTTAAGCATAATATAAATGCTTAAACTTTTTGGATAATATTTAAACTTAATATTATATTATTATCAAAATATGTCTTTGACATATTAACTCATTAATGACGTATCATTAACACTTAATTCATCATTAGTGTGTCATTAATACTTAAAATCATCATTAGCTCTTAATCAATCACTATTCGAAAAGAACTTCTAAAGACATAAGCAAACATATACTTTACTTCTAACCCTTTCATCTTTTCATTAATATTTATTGACTTATAACTTATACTATTGTCAACATTAATCATATCAAAAAATATTTCATTTCTTCATATAAGCATCTCATTAATCATTAAGCTCTTTCTTTATTTATTTTAGCACATAAAAAATGCTTAAGTTCTTTGATAACATTTAAGCTTAACATTATAACTTTTGAGTTTACGAAAGAAACAACTGAAAACAAGTTGATCAAAGATTAGCTGGATAAATCAAGCTATCTGGAAAATCAAGCTAGCTGGAAAAACTGAGTTATTTGGAAAACTGAGCTGGCTGGAAAACTGAGCCGGCTGGAAAAACAGAGCTGGCTGGAAAAACAGAGCAGGCTGGAAAACTGAGCTGGCTGGAAAACAGCAGTGCCGGAAAACCGAGCCGGCCGGAAAAACAGAATGGCCGGAAAACCAGCCGGGCTGACCTGAGTTAATCCAACGGTTCATTGGTAAATCCAATGACTGGTCCAACAGTAAATCCAACTGATCGAGTCCAACAGAATCCAAATGACCGGGTCCAAATTGGATCGAGTCCAAATTGAGTCCAATGAGTAAATCCAAATTGATCGAGTCCACAGTAAATCCAATTGATCGGGTCCAAATAATTCCATGATCGGGTCCACTGACCGGGTCCAACTGAGTAAATCCATTGATCGGGTCCAATTGGTAATTCCAATTGATCGAGTCCAACAGTAAATCCAATGGACCGGGTCCAATGGTAATTCCAAATTGATCGAGTTCAATGGAGTAAATCCAAATTTGATCGGGTCCAACTGGGTAATTCCAAATTGACCGAGTTCAAATTGAGTTAATCAAGCTGACTTGGTCCAAAGTTAATCAAGGAATTAAACTCTAGAAACTCTCAATTTCAAAACTTTGTATTAAAATTCTGAAAAATTCTACGTCACTTAATTTTTAACGTAGATTCCACTTCTATCATTATTTTCTTTATTAAAATCAAATACATGGCTTTATTGTACATATATATTTCGGTCCTTTTGATAAATTAAGAATTTAAAAACCAAATTTCATTCTAATCACTTCCAATCATGTTAATTGAAATTTCTCAAATCTTAATAAATCAAACCATCAAACATGTTTATAATCATCAATTTGATCATAGGATCAAAGGATCAAAAACCCCTAATTTTAATTAATATTTTCGGCTATTTTGAAAATAATAGAAGGACTTTGATTCTTTGATTACTTCCAACATCAAACATGCTTAGAATAATTATCTAAGCCCAAATAATCAATTAATTTGATCATCCATCATCAAAATTTAAGAACTCCTAATTCTTCCTTCATTTTTCGAAAATTCAATTAATTAGGGTTAGGGTTTTAATTAAGCTTGAATCAATGATCTATCATGCATCCCAAGCATGAATTAAACATCAAAAATCAAGATCATAATCATCTACTAATTAAATCCTAATTTTCGAAAAATCTGAATTTAAAAATAAGATGATCAAAGCTTATGTTTAAGCTATAAACTTGAATTAAACTTATATCTTACCTTGATTAATAACTTGGAAATTGGTTTGGATGGAAACCTTGATCTTGGAGCTTGGATTATGAAGACTTAAATGAAGGATTTAAGTGTGTGAAAGTGTGTGAGTGTTCTGCCGTTTTGAGAGAGAAATGGCGAGAGAGAGATGAGAGGAATTGAGTGAAATGATGCATATATATATATACATAGCATAGGTTAATTAATTATTTAATTAATTAGACTTTGAAAGTCAATTAGGAATATTCTTAAGAATAAACCTTATCTTAAAAAAATATCTAGATATTTAGGAAATAATTAGATTAGTTAATTAATTAAAATTCTAATCAATTCAATTAATTACTAACAACTAAATCCTCAATTAAACCTCTAATTTCTCAACATAGGAAAATCAATTAGGGTTTCACGAACCCTAGATAAAAATCTCACAGAAAGAATCGGAGATTTGAAACATTTTCAAATCGACCGAAACTAAAAAATTTAAGTGATAAATTAGCAATAAATCACTTAAATAAATTAAATTCTTCTTTTGGTCAATTAATGACTAATCATTTATCACTTAATGATAAATGTAAAAACTTCTTCATTTCGGATTAACCAAGACGATAAAAATTAATTAAAACTCATTTTTACGGCAAAATATATCTACCGGATAAAATTTTTGGGAACGAAAATTTTTCTTTCACTGGAATCTTATCTTTCTTATTAAATTAATTAATTTTAGTACGCAAGAAATACGGGATATTACATAAATACATATGCAGACTAAGTTTCAAGTAAACTTTGACAAAAAGAGTTCGACTATCAAAACATAGTTCGACTCTAGGGTTTAAACAACTTCATCATAGTTTAATAAAACATCTCAACATGGCAGCGGAATACAAGAGATTATATGTATGACGACATATAATCTAGGCTCTTTATCTTTCAAAATATTAACAACAACAACCAACATCCATCCAGCCTCGTCATCTGCATCCCTGCTAACCTGCATGTTTTAGAAATAACATGCAGGGCTGAGTACTACGTACTCAGTGAACACATGCCGAAAACATTTGAAAACTTTGCTGAATACAACTATATATGAAAACTTGCCAGAAAACATAATACGAGGATTTTCTGAAAACAACTCGTAAAATGCTAAAAATACTTTCTTTTCTCAAAAATCATTTGTCTGTAGACATTTATAACAGTATGAACCATATCTACAAATAAATAATGGTGATGAGAAAGAGGCCTCTTTCTCAATCACTTGTAACCGGCATATCAACGAAAGACTCACGGTTACGTATAATCGGTCTATCAAAGAAATGCGCACGATTACCAATGTGTACACAGATTTCACCTTGCGTGAAACCGAATTCGTCTTTCTGAAGTAGATGGTAACATACTTAACATTCAAAAATAATTTTGGCAAGTATCAAAACTTTAAAACCATAGTATATCATGCTTTTCACATATTTTAGTTTAGAAAGCCCACCTGATAATTTTAAGCTTTAACTTTAAATCTTAGCGCTTGTAATCCTTTACTTCACGTTTCTGCTCCCGCTTCCGCTTGCTCCTTTAATCGAAACGGAATAACGATTTTAGAATGAGAGCTTCTATCGACTAACGACTTCGATAATCTTAACGAAATTCTATTCGAATTTCTACGCCGCAACTTGACGAAATTCGAGAATTCCTATCTTAACTTTCCAAACGTTATTAATCTTTCTTAATCAATCTAAATTCCTCATTAAGCATCAACATCAATCAAATTCCATACAACATTAGCATTTATAAATTACTATTCATCATAACCGACTAAATCGATTTTAATCCGTCTAACGGATTCAGAAAATTCCTAAATTAATTTCACGCACTTATTTCATCATATTAACCATAATTGTACTTTAATACACACATTAATTCAATTAAGCATATAACTCCCAAAACGGAAAAATCATCCAAAAATAGAAAAATCTTTATTACTTTGAATTAAATTTCCAGAAAATATAACACTTAATTTTGATTAAGAAGTTCATAATTGTAATTAATTTCTTAATTAAAATTTATTTAATATTTTACTTATTTATTTAATTTTCGGTAGTTTCAAATTTTAGAATTTCTAGAATTATTTTCTCTTCTTTTTTAATTTCTATTGTACTTAATTATCATCTTAAATTCATTTCTTCATTTAATTTATTTCAATTAAGTATTAATCTTCCAACCCTAATTTAAGAACCCTAATTCGATTTTCTAGGGTTTCTAGGGTTAATCAAGCTCATTTTTCATTATCTCTCGATCTAATATACTTCATTAATATTATATATCTTTAATTGATTCATCAAATCCATCATATAACATTACATTATCAAACCCTAATTTATATTTTTATTTAATCGATTATTTTCTCAAAATGAAATTGGTTGGAAATTTTTAATTACTTCCAACATGAAATATTCTTAAAATAACTATCTAAATTCATTTATGTCATCAAAATGAATATATAAGACATGCATCAACATTTTCTTTATTTCTTGTAATTGTCGAAAATTCTCAACTAGGGTTAGGGTTTTCTTCATGTTTAATCTAATTACATAATTGATGTTATAATCATATTCTAAGCATAATTCATGAAGAACAAATCATCATTCAATGCATGAATCAAAATTTAGCATTTTCTTCCAAAAATTGCGAAAATAATAAAACTAGGTTTAGGGTTCTTCATGCTTGATTTAATCACACAATTCATCATCTAATCACTATATAAGCATAATATTAAGACATGAAGATTAACTAACCATTTCTAGGGTTTTTCCCAAAATAATCGATATATATATATATTCATAACTAGAGTTCTTCATGCATCATTTTAAGCTAATAATTGATCATCTAACATCATACAATTATTATATAAATAACATATGAAGACATGAATAACATCTACCCATTTCTACAAATTCTAAAAAAAAATCGACATTCATATATAAATATATGAAAGAAGAGATCTTGAGGAAGAACCTAATTCTTCTTGATTACTTTGGATGAGAGAAACAAATTTGAGCTTGAAAGCTTGAACTTGAAGATCCAACAATGGAGTTGAGTGTGTGATTGTGTTGAGAGAGAGTGATCGAGAGAGAGAAGAGAGTGAAAAAAGAGAGAAGGAAATTGTTGCTGCTGCTGCGTGAGATTGTGTGTGTGAGTGAGAGTGAGATAGAGCTTATATATATAGATATAGAGTTAGGATAGAATATTATATTGTTACTTAATAGTTAAGCTTTAGGTTTATTAGTTAATTAGTTATTAATTCAATTAATTAATAACTAATTAATCTTCTAATAATTTTCTAATTTCTCAACACAGTAATTAAGATTAAGGTTTCACGAACCTTAGATAAAAATCTCACAGAAAGAATCGGAGATTCGAAGCATTTTCAAATCGACCGAAACTAAATTTTTTAAACGATAAATTACATAATATTTTACGTAATTAAATTAAATTCTTCTTTTAGTCAATTAATGACTAAACATTTATCATCTATTGATAAATGTAAAAACTTCTTCGTTTCGGATTAACCGAGACGATAAAAATTAATTAAAACTCATTTTTCCGGTAGAATATATCTGCCGGGTAAAATTTTCGGAAAGAAAATTTTTATTGTCTTTCTCATTAGATTAATTTATTTTAATTACTTAAGGAAGACGGGATACTACATTTATTGCATAAGCAATTTCTTCATAAAGCAAATAATTAAATCTTGAAACTCATCATTCAAAAATTTCATATCATATCATATCATAACATAATCACTTGCATAACTTCACTTAATAGTCACACAATAGCAACATAACTTAATTTCATATTCTTTCTTAACTTGGCAATTATTATTAAAGCACTAGGTTTTTCACAACTTTTCTTAAAGAGCAGCAGGACATTTAACTTATAAATTAAACAGTTATATAAACAATTAATAAAACCATTTTTCTTCTTTCTTTAATATCTAAAGAAATCTTATTTCCATAACATTCTTTACTTTATACTTTCATCACATCTCTTAACTTTCCTTCATTGCACATCATAACTTGAATTGATCAAATAATTTATCTATCTTTAATAGCTCAACTTTAATTTCTAAAGAGGTCTTTTCTTCTTTCATTTTAAACTTACTTTCGTGAAATTCTTTCCTTCTTTCCTTCATCTTCTTACTTATCTTCATTAATACTTTTCCTTTCTTATAGAACATTATAACTTAACATCTTTCTAAAACATTTTAGAGAGGCAACAACTTAATTTAAATGACCGCTTTGGTCATTTTTCTTCATATATCGAAAATTTCCTCTTAGTGGTCTTTTCAAAATAAGGGATTTATTTACAGTAAAAATTATCTCTATGTCATCTGTGATGTCCTAACATCACACAAAAATATATCATTAGCGGTACGGACTACTACTCCGTTACCGATCTAGCTAACCATATTATGCATCAGATATTTACACACACACATATATTTACATCATCATCATCGTCATACTTCATATATAAACATAGTAAACATTATCAAAAGACCAAATCTATTCTCGGACGGGTCCTCTTCTGAGGTCACACTCTCGAAACTTCAACTCTCACCCTCATTCTCAGCTCTTACGTCTCCCTCCAACGTGAGCGGAATCTCCCTGGTAATATCGGCATCCGCTGACGGCTGAAAACTAGCCTCGAAGCCTAACTCACTAAATGGGCTACGACGAAGGTCAGACCATCCAAGAGTAACCTCTGCAGCTGGGTCGTTTTCGTTATCCTCGTCAGAGTCGTTACGGCGTGGCTTCAACGAGCTGGCCTCGTCTAAGCGCTGAGGCTCAGGGTAGTAGAAAGGCTGGATATCAGAGGGCTCAAAAGTATGAGGAATATCTATGAACTGATAAAAAAGAGCTACCTCTAGTGGAGGTGCTGGGTAGTAATCCGAAGTAGGAGGAACATGAACTAATGCTAAAGCATCTGTCAGTGGTGTGGGTGAAGCAATACCAACTGACGGGGAGGTAGGCTGTGAAACAAAAGCACCTTGGTCAACACCAAAGTAGGAAGTCAAAGGGTCATAAACCGGCTCAGGATCAACAGGAGGAACCATGAACGGGACAGGATCATCCTGTGGCAAAAACTCAGCTAAGAAACCCTCCTCGGTGAAACTGAGAGGTGGACAGTAGGGTCCTGGAGGTGGCGCTGCATAGCACATAAAATGGGAACTGATTTCTGCAATGAAACCTCGGCAATCACCATAAAGGTTGTCGTCCCAGTACTGCTTTGTCACAAATCGTGACACCAGCGAAGCTGCCCACTCCTACCATTCCTCTGGAAGAAGAGGAACTAATCGTATGATACCATGTACACCCGAGATACCTGTCTCGCATATCTCCATCTAGACACGATGATATCGAGCTAGGAACTCAGCTAAGGTCTCCCGGTAACTCATTCTGATATGTCGAAATTCCTCAATCGCATCGCTGCCTGGCGGCGCTGCCATCCTATATAAGAAAAATTTTAAAAATTAATCACACTGAGACTAAAAACGACTCCACGAATCCACAATTTTCACCTACTCAATATCGCTTCCCAAAGGTGGTACCAAGCTCACATTACTTTCTAAAGATAAACAACTAACTCGCTTGCACAATTGTTCCATCATCTCGCTTACTAACGTCGTCACAAAACAACCTCATCAAAACACAATCTCACAACAACAACATCAAATTCACATATAACATAAACATAAAATATAACTCAAATAAATTCAACTTAATTCAAGCTTTAAACTTTTAATATTAGAAAACTTTTGAATGCGTACCTGACTTTGTCGGATGAGATGAGGTGCTGGACTTTTGTTGTTTAAGACTTAACTAGTCTAGGGATTCAAGTCTACACTAGACTCAAGAGAAAAAAAAATTTCTTAGATTTAGAGCAGACAAGCTGCTCTAATACCACTCTGTCGCAGCCCGACTTAGAATGAAGATAACCAAGCCGGTGGGTCCCACGACGTACACAATTTATGATTAACCAAGGAACAAGATAACGACCCAGTTATCCAACAAAAATCAATCATACAATGAACCATACTTTCAAGGCAAACTCAAGTCGAATCAAATATCAAACAATGGCATCAATAATAATTTATTTTTCAAGTTGAAAATCAAAATAACGAGAATAGTCAAAATACAAGACCATCTCGTATCAGAGTTTAGCAACGGAAACAAAGTTTATCAAGTCATAGTTTTAATCATCATAATAGGACAACAATTATTGAATAAGTTCAGAGTGTTGCAGCGGAAAAACATAACACATCTTTGGTGATATGTATGGAGACATATAACCCTGCTCAACATCATCAAAAACTCAAGAGGTTAACAACAAAAGTCTGCCCAGCACACTCCTTTCCCATCCGAGCTAACCTGCACATTTTAGAAATAACATGCAGGGCTGAGTACTTTGGCACTTAGTGGACACTTGCCAAAAATAATTGAAAACTGCTGCTTAGAGCTATAGATTGATAACTTGCCATAAAGCATATCACAAGTATTTATATATATATTTAAGAACAAACATGTGCTTGCCAAAACCTTTTTTCTCTCATATAAGTGACTGTAGTCAAAATACTTTTTATGTATGTACCACATCTACTATAACTTTTGAGTGTTGAGAAGTAGGCCTCCTTCTCAAATACTTGTAATCATCCCACCAAAAAGGAAGGCTCCCGATTACAACATAGTGTACACAAATCCCACCTTAAGTAGGACCGAATTCGTCTTTCCTTGTTAGAGGGTATCATACAAAAACTTCAAAAATTGGCAAGTCCATCACTTTAAAAAAAACAACACACATATATATAGTCATAATATCACATTCTTTATTTCTTTAGTTTAGAAAGCCCACCTGAACTGGCGAATTTATCTACAAGCTTACTTCTCGGCTTTTCCTTAATTTACAATTCCGCTCGATCCTTCAATTTAAGAATTAATTTAAACATAAGAGCGAGAAAATTTAAATATTTAAATGAGGGATGCCGATTCTATACTTAATATTTCTCTACTTTGATTCGACTTTTTCAAGGGTTTTTATCTCTGCACTTTGAAATTAAATTTTCTAATTACTTTTCTTTCTTAGTTAACCTCCTAATCGATAATTAATCGATTATAACTTCAGGAAATATTTAAAAACTTATAATCATATAATTCATCATTCAACTTCATGAATAAACATATAAACATATAATCCACCATCTAACTTTGCAAATAAGCATATATACATGTAATTAATAATTAAACTCATATTAATTACTTCATCAATCAATTAAACTAATTCTTAATCATATTATCATTCCAAAGAAATTAAATATATCATTTAATCATATAAACATTTAATTAGCACTTAAACTCCTCATTTAAATAAATAAGCATATTAAAATGCTTAACTTCTATATTAACACATAATCTTAACATTATATTAATAAAATATGTCCATGACATATTTATTTATTAATGATGTATCATTAATAAATTAATTCATCATTAGTACGTCATTAGTAACTAATGACCATCAGCATATATAATTAAAAGCTAAAATTATTAGCATTTAATTAATGATTAACATCATCATTACCATTCATTTAACATTTTAAGTTTTGAGTTTACGGAAGAAATAACTAGAAACAGGCTGACCAAAGATCAACTGGCTAGAAACTAATCTTGCTGGAAAAAAAAAAAAAACTGAGCTAGCTGGAAAAAAAACAAGCTTGCTGGAAAAACCAAGCTAGCTGGAAAACTGAGATAGCTGGAAAAACCAAGCTAGCTGGAAAATTGAGATAGCTGGAAAACTGAGCTAGCTGGAAAACCAAGCTAGCTGAAAAAACAAAGCTAGCTGGAAAACCAAGCTAGCTCGAAAACTGAGCTAGCTAGAAAAACCAAGCTAGCTGGAAAACCGAGCTAGTTGGAAAAACCAAGCTAACTGGAAAACTGTGCTAGCTGGAAAAACCAAGCTAGCTGGAAAACCAAGCTAGCTGGAAAACTGAGCTAGCTGGAAAAACCAAGCTAGCTGGAAAACTGAGCTAGCTGGAAAAACAAAGTTAGCTGGATCCAGTTGAGTTAATCAAGTTGGCTGGATCCAGCTGAGTTAAGTTCCAAAAATCCTCATTCTCACGAAATTTAAATTTCGAATTTCATACAAATTAAGGCAGGGGGAATTTTAACTCATTCAATCCGTATATCATCATTCTCAAAAATATCATATAAGCTCAAATATCAATTCACGCATATAAGATCAAAATCAAAAATCCTTATTTTTAGCCCATAATTTCGCCATTTTTAAAATTAATTAACAATTGATCAAATCTTGCTAAATTGAATCACTAAACATGTTTATATAAACCTCACATGAACTCATATAAATCATTAATTTGATCTTTGAAATCAAGAATCAAAAACCCTTAATTTTTCTCAAAATTCAAACATAAATACAACCATGGGTTAGGGTTTGATTCATCATGATTTAATAGTAGAAATGGAATCTAGATCAGGGATTTAACATCATACTTGAAGATCAAATTCATCTACCAACATATGCATAATTTTTGAAAATTCTATAAAATGAAATAGATGGATTTGCATGCTAAATCTTGAATTATAAGCTTAATTAATAGCAGATCTAACCTTTTTACTTGATTTGGATGGTATTTTCTTTGATTACTTGAGCTTGAACAAGCTTCTTTAATGGAGTTAGTGTGTGAGTGTGTGTGTGCTGTCGTGTGTTATGCGAGAGAGTGAAGATGAAGATGGATGCTAACACACTTAATAAATAGCTAAGTCAAAATACATTGAATTATAATTACTTGTTGGACGCAACCTTTGACTAATCTCCAACATCCATCATCATTACATGTTGGATAAGGTGAGGTGTCCCTCCCAAATTAATAAAATATTAGACATTAGTGATAGCATATCTAAATTAAGATATTATGCTTTAAAATTAATACTAACAATATCTTAGAATATATTCCCCTAGATATTGCTAGATTAAGAAAAATATTATTAGGAAATAATAATTAAACTCATAATACAAGCTTTATTTCCTATGAAGAATTATGCTTAATACTTAGCTTAATTAATTAATTAAATATATAATTAATTAATTAAATATTAAGCATATAAATCTTAATTTAATTGATTAATTAATTCTCTAATTAATCAATCATCAATTAGACAATCATCACGGCTTTAACTAAAAAAAAAACTCTCAAACTTATAAAAATTTATTAGGGTTTCTCAAAGACTAATATAGACTTTCTCTAGAAATTGCCGGAAATAAAATCCGAAAATTAATTAAATTGCCGGAGAAAAATTCATAATTCCCTAGAAACTCAAATACTTCAAAATAGCACATTTTTCTCACGTAATGCACATATAATAGCACATAATCATAAACATCTTCAATATTTTATTTCGGATTCACCGAAACGAAAATAAAACTTAAATTATCAAAATTCGGCAAATTAGGGCTATCAAATTTTCTTAATTATTTACTAAGATTAGTTACGAAAAAGGGGATATTACAAAGTCATCACGCAACAACTGAAATCCATCAGCCAACATTGTGATAGGAACTGTATCATGCTCGGGATCGGGAGACAATGGGACATTCTCAGCCTGTGTAGCTGAGGTTCCAACTCTATCTCGACGGTCGGCTGCAATCTGAGCATTCAAGTACTCCTTAACATAATGTCGTTGTGTATGAGGAACTAGCCTCTTGGCATCATAAACAAACGGAGCACCCTTTAATTCACTAAGCTAAATACAATATGGTTTTAGCACAGTTTGATTCGGTGGCGCAAGCCCCTCAGAAGCTAGTACACAAAAATGTCTAGCTAGGCCAGTAACTATCGTACAGAAGAAAGTATGAAAAGATGGACGTCGCTGCATCGCTTCCATTGTATTCCAAATAAAATCTGTAAGACAAATTTTGGTTATTGTCTTCGCACACCACAGTAGATAGACCTCAGTTGAATTTACTTTATTAGCTTGCTCCTTGCCTTAGACATCGTAAGCGATGAATTTGTGCACTATTGCCAATGCTGGATCTTTGATAAACCCATTTGGCAGACCAGAGGAATTCCAATTATCAAACCCTGTGATTTCTTCCCAAGTAGCCCCTACATCAAATGTCCTAGGCTTTTTCTGACTTCCAGTGGTCGGAAAATCAAACACATCTTTTATCATTTTCAAAGTGTAGTACCCCGCTTTTTCATAACCAATCTTAGTAATTAATTAAGAGCTCGTCTAAAAGAATTAAGTTGTGAGAACTTAGAAAGAAAATAAGTTTCGGCAATTTATTTTATTTTCGGATTTTATTTCCATAAATTTTTTTTAGAGAAAGCTTATATTGGAGTTAGAGAAACTCTAATAATTTTTATAGTTCAAGAGCTTTTTTTTATTAAAGCCGTTATTATTAACTGATTAACGTTTGATTGATTAATGGATTTAATAATCAATTTAAATTAATAATTATATGCATAATGTTTAATTCATTAATGTAGTATTTCGTCTTTCTTGAGTATTAAGATTTATTAAATTAGTAAGAAAGATAAGATTTCAGTAAAAGAAAAATTTTCGTTCAGAACATTTATCCGGCAGATATATTCTACCGGAAAAATGAGTTTTAATTAAGAATGATCGTCTCGGTTAATCCGAAACGAAGAAGTTTTTACATTTATCAATAAATGATAAATGTTTAGTCATAAATTGACTGAAAGAAGAATTTAATTTGATTACGTGAAATTTTACGTAATTTATCGCTTAAAAATTTAGTTTCGGTCGATTTGAAAATATTTCGAATCTCCGATTCTTTCTGTGAAATTTTTATCTAGGGTTCGTCAAACCCTAAATTAAATTCCTATGTTGAGAAATTTGAAGTTTAATTAATGAGTAATTAGTAATTAATTAATTGAATTAATTAAGGATTTAATTAATTATCCTAATTACTATTCATCATAAATATCTAAGATATTTATGATGAATAGTAATCTAAACTTATCTATATATATGAGATTATCATCTTCATCTTCACCCCTCTCATTCATCTCTCTCTCGATACATACACACACATGCACACACTCCATTGATGATCAATCTTTGAGCTCAAGAAGCAAGATCAATTCATCCTTAAATCTATAATCAAGGTTGGATCTATGTTCTTCCAAGTTCTTAGTTTTCTTTCCATGGTGGAAATCTTTTCTATATATATATATATGTATATATTTTCGAAAATTAGGAAAAAGTGTGGAAGTAATTGGATGATGTTCATATCTTAGTATGATGTTTATAAAATGTTTATATCATGATTAGATGATCAATTATGAATTTAAATGATGCATGAGAAACCCTAGCTCATATATATATATATATATATATACGATCGATCATTTTTGGAAGAAATTAAGAAATGGTTGAATGATCTTGATATGATAGTATGATGCTTATATGATGTCTAGATGATCATTGGTATGATTAAATTAATCATGAAGAACCCTAAACCTAATTTTCTATTATTTTTTCGAAATGTAGCTTAAATTTAGGAGTTTTTGATCCTTTGATCCTATGATGAAATTGATGATGGATTAATGTTTATGAAGTTGAAATAAGCCTAGAATGAATTTTTAAGTAATTATGTTATAATTGAGGTTTATAATTTAAATTAACATGATTGGAAGTGATTAGAATGAAATTTGGATTTTAAATTCTTAATTTATCAAAAGGACCGAAATATATATGTACAATAAAGCCATGTATTTGATTTTTAATGAAGAAAATAATGATAGAAATGGAATCTACGTTAAAAATTAAGTGACGTAGAATTTTTCGAATTTTAATACAAAGTTTTGAAATTTAGAGTTTCTAGAGTTTAAATTGCTGGATTAAGTCAGATGGATCCAGCCAACTTGATTAAGTCAGCTGGATTTACTCAATTGAACTCACAATTGGAATTACCTGAACTCACAATTGGAATTACCAATTGAACTCATCATTGAATTACCTACCACTGGAATTAATTGAACTCGATCAGTGGAATTACCATTGAACCGATCATTGGATTTACCATTGAACCATCATTGGAATTATCCAAATTGAACTCGACAATGGAATTACCATTGAACTCGATCAATTGAATTACCAATTGAACCCAATCATTGGATTTACTCATTGAACTCGATCAATTGAATTACTTGAACCAATTTGGATTTACCATTGAACCTCATTGGAATTATCCAATTGAACTCGATCATTGAATTACCAATGAACCCATCATTGGATTTACCTGTTGAACCCATCGAATTACTTGGACCATCATTGAATTATCTGACCCACAATTGAATTACCCTGAACTCGATCAATTGGATTTACCCTGGACCCGATCAACTGAATTACCGAATGAACTCGGTCATTGGACCAATCAATTGGATTTACCCGAATCCGATCAATGGATTAACTCAATTGGTCCACCTCGGTTTTCCGGCCACTCGGTTTTACCATATGGTTTTGCTTGTTTTTCCGGCCTGGTTTTTAATCTCGGTTTTTTTTTTTTTCAGTTTTCCAGCCAGCTCAGTTTTCCAGATAACTCAGTTTTTCCAGCTAGCTTGATTTTCCAGACAGCTTGATTTATCCAGTTGATCTTTGCTCAACTTGTTTTCAGTTGTTTCTTTCGTAAACTCAAAAGTTAAAATGTTAGCTATTTTTCCTAATGATACGTTCATGATGAGTTTAAGTATTAATGATACGTCATTAATGAGCTTATATGTCAAAGACATATATTGATAATATAATGTTAAGCTTAAATGTTATCAAAGAGCTTAAGCATTGTTGATGTACTTAAATAAATAAAGAAAGAGCTTAATGGTTAATGAGATGCTTATATGAACAAATGAAATGTTTATATTTTTTTTATGATATGATGTTATGAATGATATGATAAGCTTAAGTGGTTAATGATGAAATATGTGATTTTATGTTTCTAAGTGTTTCCTGAAGTTGTAATTGATTAGCTATCGATTAAAGAGTTAAGTAAAGTAGAAAAAGTATTAGAAAAGTTAAGTTTTACATTGCCGAGAGAAAACCTAGAAAGCCGAGTCGAAGTAGAGAATTCGTATTATGGCAGCAGTGCATCGCTCATTTCTTTGTTTAATTCTTCTCGCTCTTATGTTAAAACCAAATTCTTAAATGAAGGCTCGAGCGGGACCGTAAATTGAGGGAAAAGCCGAGAAGCAAAAGTGTAGTTAAAGTAGCTTCATTTCAGGTGGGCTTTTCTAACTAAAGAAATGACAAATGATATACATATATATGATTATATATATATGTGATGTTTTTAAGTTGATTAACTTGCCTAATGTTTGTATGATACCATCTACTGTAGCAAGATGAATTCAGTCCTACGCAAGGTAGGATTTGTGTACACTTAGATGTAATCATGTGCCTTCATAAAGATGGGCCGATTACAAGTGTTTGAGAAGGAGGCCTCCTTCTCAACACTATCACTATGTGATTATAGATCTGGTACATACCTCATAAAGTATATGTCTGGCCAGACAAATATGATTTACAGAAAAGAAAATGTTGAGCATGCACAGGTTTGTTTTTGAGAAAAATTACTTGTGCTTATGCTCTATGGCAAGTTTAATCCCTAACTCCAAGAAGTAAATTTTTAAGTATTTTTGGCATGTGCCCATTGAGTACTTTGTACTCAGCCCCTTGTATATATTTTTTTTTAAAATGTGCAGGTTAGCTGGAATGAGGATGATGTGTGCTGGATGGATGATGTTGTTGTTAAATACTTAAAGGTTGTTTTGAGAAGTTAGACCTAGAATATATGTCTTCATACATATATTCTTTCGTTTTTCCGCTGCTATGATAAGATGGTTGTTTTGAGAAAGTTTATGAAATTTGATGTTAATGATGTTGGATTCTAGAGTCAAACTATGTTTAAGCCGTTTGAATTCTAAAGTCGAATTCTCTTTTTGTCAAGTTCTTTTGAAACTCAGCTACTTGATTATATATATATATATATAAGTTGTTCGTTGTTTGAGAAAGCTTTGTCGAACTTGAAACAGTTTTCTTTATCGTGCTTTCTTGATCCTAAAATCAGCTTGTCGTCTTCTTGTTTCTTGTTGATAATATGGTTGAACAGGTCTATTGAATTCCGAGCTGATTAAGTTGTATTCGTTTATTTTGAGACATGTATGTCATATTTATTCTAAGTTGAGAAATCATTGAGCATCTTTGTTCTTATTAACTGATAGCCGGGTCGCTATCTTATCCTTTGGTTAATCATAAATTGTGTACGTCGTGGGACCCACCGGCTTTGTCATCTAAATTCTAAGCCGGGCTGCGACAGAGTGGTATCAGAGCAGGTCTGTCTGCTCTAATACATTAGTTCTTAAAAGTCTAGTCTAGTTTGAATTCCTAGACTAATCGAGAGCAAGGTCTGTTGCTCGAAGTTTATATTTCTTAAAGTCTAGTCTGGTTTGAATTCTAGACTAGTCGAGTTTTAACAACAACGATATTCCAGCATCTCATCTCATCCGGCAAACCAGGTACGCATTTAAAAGTTTTCTACGTTTAAAAAGTTTAAAATTTGAAGTTCCATGTGACTGACGGACTGTTATGTGGACTTGATCAACCCACATAACTAGAAACTCAGTAATATGGTTCTTCCGCTTTTATAATGAAAATAAATAATGAGATGAAGTTAGAAAGTTTGAGATATGAGATTGTGTAGTGGAATTGAGACCTTAATAAGGTTGTAAGTTGGCGAATAATTGTGCAAGTAAGTTGGTAGTTTAACTTTGGAATGTACCATGAGTTTGGTACCATCGTTTGAAAGCGAAATTAGCTTCTCGAAGTGACGAGGCCATGAGAGAGTTTCAGCATATGCGTATGAGTACATAGAGACGTTAGCTTCAGCATGTTTTCATCGTGGTTGCATGGATATTAATAAGACTATTATTTCAGGAGTTCTCGAAATAGTAAGATTAATTCCTCTTTTTCCCGACGAGTGAATGGAGCAAGACTTCAAGATTCGATGTCGCAAGACAACCCAATTCCTCTTCTTATTCCTCAAGGGAATTTCGAACCGTTATTTCTCTTCGTCCTAATGATTATAGTTTTGATGAAAAACTTATTTATTTCTCAGCCGTTGTCGAATGGCTATGTTTCATCTCCACCTTTATTAAATATTTTTGTTTCTGTTTCCGAGCCTTTTGCTTCGGTGAACAGCTTGGTTCCAGCTCCCTCTATTGATATAGTTCCATTAAATCCTTCTTTGGATACTCTTCAAGTTTTAAATTCTTCAGAGCTTGATTATTTCTTTGGAACTCAGCTTATTTCATTCATTTTTACGAGAGGAGTACGTCTAGACCGCATCGTCATGCCAATGACGAAGAAATCATTGACCCCGAGGTCAAAGCAACTAAAGGATATTTTTATCTTCGTTGTATGCCGTTTAGCCATCAAGGATTTCAGCCTAGTTTTAGGCCTTTTTCGGGTATGGTCGACGTGAGTGTTGTCCGTTTGACGTTACATGAAGTGGAGAAAGCCGAGGAGAGTACCGAGTTTGAAAGTAAGGAAGAAAAAGAAGAAGAAGATCCATTAGAGGATAAGCAGAGAGAGAGGGTTCGAGAGTGGCGTTAATTTAATAGATTAATAATCGAACAAATTTTACGCTTGTTTAGTAGGTTTTCGTATAAAGATGCATAAAATGTTAAGTTTTCAAAGATTCGGTAGCGATGAAGAATTCCGCTCCGAGAAAGTAGTTTTGTGTGATGCCCTAAAATCACGGTTAATATGGGGAGTTTTTGTATAGAGAAAAATCCCTCGTTTTTGAAACAGTTCTCGAAGAGGTAAATTTTTCCGTTATAAGAAGAAGTATGGCCAAAGCAGTCATTTTAGAAAATTTCCGAGTTTTGTATTTATGTCGGATATTATATCTTAAAAATGAATTAATGAAACAAGAATTTTTTTTTGAAGTAAAATAAAGTTTATTTTAGTAAATAAAGCGTTAAAACAAGAATTGAAAGATAGAAAGTTCGTTGAGAGCATAAAGAATCGAAGGATAAATTTTCAGTCATAAAAGTCAGAAACGGCTGCACTTCGTAGATTTCTCGAAATTAATACAGGGCGAGAAGTCAGCCATCTCCTAGACTCAGCACTCGGCCGAAGGAAGCAGACACGGAACTCGGCGTCGTCCGCCGAGTCCCGACGGTCGGCCCGACACAGGCGGCGGCTGTTCTGCCACCTTTTACTCCGGAGACCATAACTTCCTGTTCGTTTAACAGAATTCAGATCCGTAAATTGGGTTAGAAACTAGACATCCGTGGCTTTCTAATGGTACCCTGCACGCCCCCTGGTTCTAAATATTCTGTTCTGAAATTCAGTTTCAATCTGCTACAATTGTGCAGATTTTTCTATAAACTATTTCTTTCAAGTTTAATCAATTTATTTTGATTTCTTGGAACTTTCTAAATCAAATTCTTACTCATCGATGTAAGCTTGAGATCCTTTATGTGAGGAGCTTTCGTAAAGCGAGATGATGAATTAATTTCAAGCAAGGCGATTATTTATTGTTGGGAAGTAAAGTGATCGGGAGACACCGTTGGAAAACGACAAGAAGATGAAAGCAATCGGAGAAAAAGAAGAAAAATGAGTATGAAAAAGAGAATTAAAATAATGAAGGGTGAAAACATAGCTTAAAGTATGAAAGATCGAAAGAAGCAGTACAGTAACTCGACTCAGCGTCAGTTGGGCAGGAGCGACCACTGACCATGAAAGGTCAGCCATGGTTGAGCCAAGCAAACGCTGGACTTCGGCAGGTCAGCCCAGGTTTTCTTCGTCCATTCCATTCTTCGTTCGTTCCATTCGTCGTTGTTTCATTTGTCGTCCGTTATTCATTTCATTCATCGTTAGTTTAGTTCTTGGTTGTTTTGTTGTGTTCTTGTTTTATTTTCTGTTAGTTATATTCTAGTTATGATTTAGAAAAAGGTTTGAGATGAAGTTAATATCTCAAAAGAATTTATAATGAAGTTTATATGTCAAGATGATGTTATTCAGAATGCATGAGCTAATTATATTTAGCAATTTTGAGCATGAAAAATAATTGCTACTTGAATTATTTTTATGCTTAATTATTGAAGTGATTATATGAAGAAAATGAATCGTGTGATTCATTATTTATGATAATGAGAGTAAATCGGTTGATTCATTAATTATGATGAGCATGTTATGTATGATGTGATTAAGAATTTTTCTAAAGTTTTTAAAACCTAGAAAAATTTTATCTCTTTAATTTAAAGAAAGTAAGAATTTTACTAATTAACCAACTTAGAAAGTAAAATTCGTTTTAAAGAAAGTAGAATTCTTCAGCAAACCCTTAGTTGTTTAATCAGAATGCCACCAAGAAATATACCAAGAGGTAGAGGAAGAGAAAGGGTGGATGGCGAGCAAGAAAGAGAACCTACCCCACCTCCTCAGCCTGAAAGGAGGGTCGAAGAACTTTTTCTTCGACAAAATCCTCCGACCTTCGACGGAAAAGGAAATCCGTCAGTAGCAGAAGAGTGGATCCGCGCGTTAGAACGAATCTTTAGGTTTCTTCGATGTGATGACCATGAGCGTCTCACATGTATGACATATCAGCTGAAAGGATCTGCCGACTATTGGTGGGAAACCCGTCAGAGAATTTATACTCCCGAACAGTTTGAAAATCTCACTTGGGAGCAATTCAAAGAAGCCCTCTTTGAGAAGTACGCTCCGAGAAGTTATCGCAAGCAAAAAGAAAACGAATTTGCAAGTCTCAAGCAAGGGAATAAGACGGTGTCAGAGTACGATCGTGAATTTTGTGAGTTAGCTCGTTTCGCCCCTGATAAAGTTGATTCAGATGAGAAGATGTCCGAACTTTTTCGTGCCGGACTTAGGCAAGATATAAAAGTGGTCTTAGCAAGTCAGAGTGCTATGACCTACGCTGAAGCGTTAAATCGAGCCTTAGATATGGAGTTGGCAATGCAGCCACAAGAACCAGTTCAGACTCCAGCACCTTCCCCAAATCAATCCCCAATGGCCGATAAATCGCAAGCTTCGCACCAAACTCATATTCAAAAGGGAAAAAGGAAGTGGAATGCTGAAAATCAACCTAGCAAGAAGTCATGGTATGGGCAGAGTCACCAGCAATCGACCCAAGAAAAATATAGATCTCCTATTGTTGGTCAAGGTAGCTCGTCTCAGAGACAGCAAGGAATTTCTCCATGCTCTAAGTGCGGAAAAATGCACCAGGGAATTTGCAGAGCAGGAAGTAACAGCTGCTATGCATGTGGGCAACCCGGTCATTACTCTTATCAGTGCCCAAATAAGCAAGAAATGACTGGTGGAGGAAGACCAAATCAGTCTCAGCCTCAGCATCTAAAGGCCATGGAAGGAGTCCCTCAGCCAAATCAGCAGCAGTCACCACAGCAAGAGGAGCAGCAGCAACATCAGAGAGATTTTGATCTCAATCAGGAAACATGCATCAAGGATCAGGGCAATCTAACAGGTATGGGTTGGATGAGTGATGTACCTGTAATAATTCTTTTAGATACTGGTGCATCACATTCCTTTATATTGAGTTCATGCGTAGATACTCTTAGCCTTAAGTTAGAACTAGCTAGCCAGAACTTAAGAGTATCGACCCGATAGGTAAAGCTACCTCATCCACACATGTTTGCCCTAATCTAGAATTTGAAATTGATTCCCTTAAGATGTCAGCAAACCTTCTTGCCATACCTCAGAAGAGTTTATGTTAAAGCCAATACCTCAGGGTAATGTGTATAGACTACAGAGAGTTGAATAAGTTGATGTTGAGGAATTGATATCCTTTGCCATGGATAAATGATCTGTTTGATCAGCTCAGAGGAGCCAGTATTTCCTCAAAGATTGATTTAAAATCTGGCTATCATCACTGGTAGAATCATCAAGAAGGAGTGGCCCTAGAACCAAACCTCAGTTATGAAGAAAAACTGGATGCGATATTGGATCAAAAGGTCCAGCTGTGTAAAAATAAATCGATCGCGTTAGTAAGGGTTAAATAGAGACACCACGGGCCAGAGGAAACAACGTGGGAACTTGAAGATAAGATGAAGGAAAGTATTTCCGAGCTTTTCCCTCGAGATAAGTAAATTTCGGGACGAAATTTATTTTTAGGGGGAGAGAATGTAGTACCCCGCTTTTTCATAACCAATCTTAGTAATTAATTAAGAGCTCGTCTAAAAGAATTAAGTTGTGAGAACTTAGAAAGAAAATAAGTTTCGGCAATTTATTTTATTTTCGGATTTTATTTCCATAAATTTTTTTTAGAGAAAGCTTATATTGGAGTTAGAGAAACTCTAATAATTTTTATAGTTCAAGAGCTTTTTTTTATTAAAGCCGTTATTATTAACTGATTAACGTTTGATTGATTAATGGATTTAATAATCAATTTAAATTAATAATTATATGCATAATGTTTAATTCATTAATGTAGTATTTCGTCTTTCTTGAGTATTAAGATTTATTAAATTAGTAAGAAAGATAAGATTTCAGTAAAAGAAAAATTTTCGTTCAGAACATTTATCCGGCAGATATATTCTACCGGAAAAATGAGTTTTAATTAAGAATGATCGTCTCGGTTAATCCGAAACGAAGAAGTTTTTACATTTATCAATAAATGATAAATGTTTAGTCATAAATTGACTGAAAGAAGAATTTAATTTGATTACGTGAAATTTTACGTAATTTATCGCTTAAAAATTTAGTTTCGGTCGATTTGAAAATATTTCGAATCTCCGATTCTTTCTGTGAAATTTTTATCTAGGGTTCGTCAAACCCTAAATTAAATTCCTATGTTGAGAAATTTGAAGTTTAATTAATGAGTAATTAGTAATTAATTAATTGAATTAATTAAGGATTTAATTAATTATCCTAATTACTATTCATCATAAATATCTAAGATATTTATGATGAATAGTAATCTAAACTTATCTATATATATGAGATTATCATCTTCATCTTCACCCCTCTCATTCATCTCTCTCTCGATACATACACACACATGCACACACTCCATTGATGATCAATCTTTGAGCTCAAGAAGCAAGATCAATTCATCCTTAAATCTATAATCAAGGTTGGATCTATGTTCTTCCAAGTTCTTAGTTTTCTTTCCATGGTGGAAATCTTTTCTATATATATATATATGTATATATTTTCGAAAATTAGGAAAAAGTGTGGAAGTAATTGGATGATGTTCATATCTTAGTATGATGTTTATAAAATGTTTATATCATGATTAGATGATCAATTATGAATTTAAATGATGCATGAGAAACCCTAGCTCATATATATATATATATATATACGATCGATCATTTTTGGAAGAAATTAAGAAATGGTTGAATGATCTTGAAATGATAGTATGATGCTTATATGATGTCTAGATGATCATTGGTATGATTAAATTAAGCATGAAGAACCCTAAACCTAATTTTCTATTATTTTTTCGAAATGTAGCTTAAATTTAGGAGTTTTTGATCCTTTGATCCTATGATGAAATTGATGATGGATTAATGTTTATGAAGTTGAAATAAGCCTAGAATGAATTTTTAAGTAATTATGTTATAATTGAGGTTTATAATTTAAATTAACATGATTGGAAGTGATTAGAATGAAATTTGGATTTTAAATTCTTAATTTATCAAAAGGACCGAAATATATATGTACAATAAAGCCATGTATTTGATTTTTAATGAAGAAAATAATGATAGAAATGGAATCTACGTTAAAAATTAAGTGACGTAGAATTTTTCGGAATTTTAATACAAAGTTTTGAAATTTAGAGTTTCTAGAGTTTAAATTGCTGGATTAAGTCAGATGGATCCGGCCCGGCTTGATTAAGTCAATTTGGATTTACTCAATTGAACTCGATCAATTGGAATTACTCAATTGAACTCGATCAATTGGATTTACTCAATTTGAACTCGATCATTGGAATTACTCAAATTGAACTCGACATTGGAATTACCAAATTGAACTCGATCATTGGATTTACCTGAACCTCATTGGAATTATCCAATTGAACCATCATTGGAATTATCCAATTGAACCCGATCATTGGAATTACCATTTGAACTCGATCATTGGAATTACCAATGAACCCGATCATTGGAATTACTAATTGAACCGATCATTGGAATTACCAATTGAACCCGATCATTGGATTTACCAGTGAACCTATCATTGAATTATCCAATTAACCCTCATTGGAATTATCCAATTGAACTCGATCAATTGGATTTACTCATTGAACCATCATTGAATTACCTCATTGAATTACTGGACCCGATCATTGGAATTACCCGGTGAACTCGATCATTGGATTTACCGATTGGACCCGATCAGCGGAATTACCGGTGAACTCGATCAATTTGGACCCAATCATTGGATTTACCGGTGAACCGATCAATGGATTAACTCGGTAGGTCCGGCCGGCTCGGTTTTCCGGCCATTTCGGTTTTTAAGCCGGCTCGGTTTTCCGGCTTAACTCTGTTTTCCGGCCATTTCGGTTTTAAGCCGGCTCTGTTTTCCAGCCAGCTCAGTTTTCCAGCCAGCTCAGTTTTCCAGATAACTCAGTTTTTCCAGCTAGCTTGATTTTCCAGACAGCTTGATTTATCCAGCTGATCTTTGCTCAACTTGTTTTCAGTTGTTTCTTTCGTAAACTCAAAAGTTAAAATGTTAGCTATTTTTCCTAATGATACGTTTATGATGAGTTTAAGTATTAATGATACGTCATTAATGAGCTTATATGTCAAAGACATATATTGATAATATAATGTTAAGCTTAAATGTTATCAAAGAGCTTAAGCATTGTTGATGTACTTAAATAAATAAAGAAAGAGCTTAATGGTTAATGAGATGCTTATATGAACAAATGAAATGTTTATATTTTTTTTATGATATGATGTTATGAATGATATGATAAGCTTAAGTGGTTAATGATGAAATATGTGATTTTATGTTTCTAAGTGTTTCCTGAAGTTGTAATTGATTAGCTATCGATTAAAGAGTTAAGTAAAGTAGAAAAAGTATTAGAAAAGTTAAGTTTTACATTGCCGAGAGAAAACCTAGAAAGTCGAGTCGAAGTAGAGAATTCGTATTATGGCAGCAGTACATCGCTCATTTCTTTGTTTAATTCTTCTCGCTCTTATGTTAAAACCAAATTCTTAAATGAAGGCTCGAGCGGGACCGTAAATTGAGGGAAAAGCCGAGAAGCAAAAGTGTAGTTAAAGTAGCTTCATTTCAGGTGGGCTTTTCTAACTAAAGAAATGACAAATGATATACATATATATGATTATATATATATGTGATGTTTTTAAGTTGATTAACTTGCCTAATGTTTGTATGATACCATCTACTGTAGCAAGATGAATTCAGTCCTACGCAAGGTAGGATTTGTGTACACTTAGATGTAATCATGTGCCTTCATAAAGATGGGCCGATTACAAGTGTTTGAGAAGGAGGCCTCCTTCTCAACACTATCACTATGTGATTATAGATCTGGTACATACCTCATAAAGTATATGTCTGGCCAGACAAATATGATTTACAGAAAAGAAAATGTTGAGCATGCACAGGTTTGTTTTTGAGAAAAATTACTTGTGCTTATGCTCTATGGCAAGTTTAATCCCTAACTCCAAGAAGTAAATTTTTAAGTATTTTTGGCATGTGCCCACTGAGTACTTTGTACTCAGCCCCTTGTATATATTTTTTTTAAATGTGCAGGTTAGCTGGAATGAGGATGATGTGTGCTGGATGGATGATGTTGTTGTTAAATACTTAAAGGTTGTTTTGAGAAGTTAGACCTAGAATATATGTCTTCATACATATATTCTTTCGTTTTTCCGCTGCTATGATAAGATGGTTGTTTTGAGAAAGTTTATGAAATTTGATGTTAATGATGTTGGATTCTAGAGTCAAACTATGTTTAAGCCGTTTGAATTCTAAAGTCGAATTCTCTTTTTGTCAAGTTCTTTTGAAACTCAGCTACTTGATTATATATATATATATAAGTTGTTCGTTGTTTGAGAAAGCTTTGTCGAACTTGAAACAGTTTTCTTTATCGTGCTTTCTTGATCCTAAAATCAGCTTGTCGTCTTCTTGTTTCTTGTTGATAATATGGTTGAACAGGTCTATTGAATTCCGAGCTGATTAAGTTGTATTCGTTTATTTTGAGACATGTATGTCATATTTATTCTAAGTTGAGAAATCATTGAGCATCTTTGTTCTTATTAACTGATAGCCGGGTCGCTATCTTATCCTTTGGTTAATCATAAATTGTGTACGTCGTGGGACCCACCGGCTTTGTCATCTAAATTCTAAGCCGGGCTGCGACACAAAGTCACTGAAAACTCTCGTTCTCGCATCTGGCAGGTCATTTTCTTTGTGTTTTCATTCATCACCATAGTACTAAAAAGCTCATAACTTAAACGATCATACCCGTCGTAATCCAACCTAGCATAAGTTGCTAATCCCAAATGTTTCAACAATTGAAATACTCTCTTATGAAGGCCAAGACTTTCCAATAAATTCGAATCTAGATAACGAGGATGTGTAATCTCACTTTTATTGAACTTTTGAAATCGATTACCTTCAAGATAGAAGTAAATTAGAAATTGTGTATTGTAAAGAGCTGATTTATCTTCGGGCATTTTCTCTTCGACATCGTCCATCTACGCATAACCCAAATACAAATCCAAAGCATTCTTGGTACGAAGCATGATGAGAAATAGAGAGTAGCAAAGATGTGTACGAACAGGATAGGGCGACTGCAAACCAACGGATGGTGGAAACAGGCGGCGGCTGGAGCTCAGCGATCGGTGGAAACCAGCGGTGATGAAGTAGAATACCAGCTAGAAAAACTGCGGCAGCTAGTAAAATGGCGGCAACTTGAGAAAAACTGTAGAGATTGGCGGTAGAGTAGAGTTATCGGCTGAGAAGCGGCGGTTGTGATGGAAAAATTAAGAGCGGCTGTGGAGTGGAATTAGGGCACGATGTCTACCCTTTTATAATGGAGAAATAAGCAACGCTCGCTAGGCCTCAGCGGTCCCCGCACCATGCTCCGAAGTACATTTCCAGCGCTCGCTGGCTCCCACCGCTGGCTGGCAAAGATTTGCGAAATGCAAGCTAATGGGTGCTAGTGTTCAGCGGTGGGTGGATTCGGATCCATAAAAAGTGAGCCAGCGCTCGATGGCTCCCAGCGCCGGCTGGGCAAAGTTTTGCGAAACACGATCCAGCGAGCTCTGGCTTCCAGCAGCGGGTGGATGGCTTTTTCCTTTGATACGTCCAACGCCTGCTATGTCTAAATGTTGGCTGAATAATAATTTGCGAAAAACGATCCAGCGGTGACTGAATGCCAGCCAGGGTTGGGTACTGATGTCAAACACACTGCAAAACAAACATACCAAAAATAAAAGAAGCAAAACAGTTAAAAATAAAACAAAATATTATAGTTGCCTCCCATGCAACGCTCGTTTAATGTCTCGAGCTCGACTGAATTCATTCAAGGATATATGATAGTGTCGAGCATAATCGACTCGACGCCATGTTTCCTCGGTTGGCCTTCAAAATAGGGCTTAACTCTATGTCCATTAACTTGAAATGATTTCTTCGTCCATGGATTAAAATGTTTGACCACCCCGTAACGGAAAACTTCTTCAACGACAAATGGGCCACTCCATCGGGATCTCAATTTGCCAGGAAACAAACCGGACATGCGAATTGAAAACAAGCACTTTCATTCCCGGTGTGAACTCTTTCCTAAGAATTTGCTTATCATGAAGCCGTTTTACTTTATCCTTGTAGATCTTTGCATTTTCATAGGCTTCATTCCTCAATTCATCTAACTCCAAGATTTGTAAAGTGCGCTCCTTCCCGGCACCTTGCAACTCAAAATTGACTGCTTTGATTGCCCAAAAAGCTTTATGCTCTATCTCAACTGGCAAATGACATGCTTTGCCATAGACCAAGCGGTACAGAATCATTCCCAAAACCGTCTTATAAGCCGTTCTATACACCCACAAAGCATCATTCAACTTTACAAACCAATCCTTTCTTGAAACCTTCACAGTCTTCTCAAGAATCCCCTTAATCTGTTTATTGCTCGTTTCTGCTTGACCAGATGTCTGAGGGTGATAAGGAGTAGCCACCTTATAAATTACGCCATTCTTCTTCATCAGCTTTTCAAACATCTTGTTGCAGAAATGGGACCTCCCATCACTGATGATTTCTTGGGAAAATCCAAACCTGCTCAAATATTGTCCTGCACAAACTTGATATCCACTTTAGTATCACAAGTCCTAGTGGGGATAGCCTCAACCCACTTGGACACATAATAAACAGCTAATAAACTATACTCAAATCCAAAAGAGTTCGGGAATGGTTCCATGAAGTCAATACCCAAAACATCAAAGATTACAACTATAAGATTAACATTCCAGGGCATCTCATTTCTTTTCCCGATCGTCCTAACTATTTGCCATTTATCACAAGATAGGCAAAAAGTATGAGCATCTTTAAAAAGAGTTACCCAATATTACAAGTCGGATTGAAGAATCTTTAGAGTTGTCTTTTGCCCTCCAAAGTGACCTCCACAATGTGATGCATGACACCACATTAAAACATCTTGTTGTTTATCCTCTGGGACACAACGCCGAATAACGTCATCTTTTCCCAGATGAAAAAGGTATGGATCATTCTAGTAGTAATTCCTGTAATTTGTTAAAAATCTCTTCCTCTCTTGAGAGGTGAGGTCAGGGCAGAGTTTACCACAAGCAATAAATTTCACAATGTCAGCAAACCAAGGAACACAAAAAATCTCTAAAGCATGCTCATATGGAAATGAATCAGATATAACATCATGCTCATGCGATACAATTAAAGTTCCCTCATTAGGAAGGCGAGACAAATGATCTGCTACAACATTTTCACTTCCTTTCCTATCTTTTATCTCCACATCAAATTCTTGTAATAACAAAATCCTTCTAATCAATCGAGGTTTTGCTTGGGACTTAGTGAGTAAATGCCGAAGAGCTACATGATCACTGTGCACAATAACTTTAGATCCTATAATATAAGACCTAAATTTATCCAATGAAAAGACAACAGCTAACAACTCTTTTTCAGTGGTGGTGTAATTACTTGAGCACTATTCAGAGTTAGACTCGCATAATAAATCACACGAAGCATTTTATCAACACGCTGTCCTAAAACAACTCCCACAGCAGAATTAGATGCATCACACATGATTTCAAAGGGTACAGACCAGTCGGGAGCAATAACAACAAGAGCAGAAATTAATTTCTCTTCAAAGTGTTAAAAGCAAGCAAACACTTATCATCAAAATCAAAAGAAGCATCCTGAGCTAACAATTGGCACATAGGCTGACTAATCTTAGAAATTTTTAATGAATCTACGATAAAAACTAGCATGACCCAAGAAACTTCTAACTCCCTTAACATTGATAGGTGGAGGTAGTTTTTCAATTACATCTATCTTTGCTTTATCCACGCTTATACCTTTACTTGACACTACGTGGCCTAAGACAATTTCACTAATAACCATGAAATGACTCTTTTCCCAGCTTAATGTGAGATTACTCTCAATACATCTCTCTAGCACACGTTCTAGCTTATTCAAGCAATCAGAAAATGATGATCCAAAAACTGAAAAATCATCCATGAATACTTCAATGAAATTTCCAATCATATCACAAAAAAATTGAGAACATACACCTTTGTAACATACCGGGTGCATTGCAAAGCCTAAAAGGCATCCTTCGACAAGCAAATGTCCCAAACGGACAGGTGAAGGTAGTCTTCTCTTAGTCCTCCGGAGCAATTGCAACCTGAAAATATCCAGAAAGACCATCTAAGAAGCAATAAAAATTATGTCCAACTAATTTATCCAAGATTTGATCAATGAATGGAAGAGAAAAGTTTCGGGTAGCTGCATTAAGCTTTCTGTAGTCAATACGCATGCGCCACTCTGTGATTGTTCATGTAGCCACTTGCTCTTCCTTATCATTTTCAACCACTGTGATCCCTTTGTTCTTTGGAACCACATGCACTGGACTAACCCACTCACTTTCGCCCACCAGATAAATTATACCTTCAGCGAGCAATTTAAGAATCTCCTTCTTTACCACTTCCATCAGTGCTGGATTTAGCCTTCTTTGCCCATCTCACACCGGCTTTGCTCCTTCTTCTAATACAATCCGATGCATGCATGTCGAGGGACTAATTCCCTTAATATCAACTAAACTCCATCCAATGGCTTGCTTATTCTTTTTAAGCACAACAATCAATTGTTCTTCTTTCTCCTTTGTGAGCTCAGCATAAATAATCACCGGCTTCTGCTCATCTTCCTCCAAGAAGACATACTTGAGGTGTTTAGGGAGTTGCTTGAGCTCGAGTTTGATTGCAGTTTTCTACTCCTCACCTTCTACTGCTGAAATTTACATCAAACCTATACTCTCTTCCAACAGAAAATCCATCTCTTCTTCATCTAACTCTCTATAACTGCTCTCAGAACTGCTTTCCTGCAAGAAAACTTTCTCAGCCAAGGCATCAATAGTGATGAGCCGGGGTCCAACACTGATGAGTCAAACCCGAAGTTGCAGCTTAGAGGTCCAGTTACACGATTGAGAGCCAAGAAACTGCAAGGCTATTTTCAGTGCATTGTCCGGAAGAAATTGAAAGATGAAGATATCGGGAGTAAGCAGTCCAAGTTGGTGAACTTGACCAGCGCCAAGGATTGATGTTTATAATGGGTCTAGTTTCGAAAATTGGGCTATTGTTTGTGTAATTATTTTATGTTTTATTTTATTTGGGCTCAGACTTTGTGGTATGTAATTTAATTCCTTAGTAAAGCCCAATAGTTAGTATTTCTTTTAATTTAATTTCGTATTTCCGTATCATAAATTTTGGCATCAGAGCCACGTCAGCTATTGTCGTGGTTCAATCCAAATTGGTGTGACATTTTAGGGAAAAAAGTGATCGACTAAGTTTGAAAAAAAAAAAAAAAGTAGAAGTCGAAGCCCTAGGATTGGATCACAGAATTCGTGAATTTTATTGTCTTGAATCTTCATAATCTTGATAGCAGTTTGTTTGAGTCGTGTGTCTTCTTTGTTGGGTAGAGTTGTTGTCCTTCGTCGATTAACGATTGGGAACATCGTATTGCATTTTATTTTGCCTGTTTTGTTTGGAATCTGGGTTGTCGAATTTTGGTGGCTTAGATATTCGGTCATCTTTGTTTAATTGGGATTGAATTTTTGACTGTCCTAGTTCTATTAGGATTTGGAGTTATTGCTTTCTTGATTTGGCTCAAATTTGTTTCCTTATTTGAATTGAAGTCAAATTCGTAACAACTTTCCATCTGAAATTCATCCACTTCCTTCTGATTGTCGGCCTTCCTTACCTATTTCCTTACATAACCAAACATTCTATAGCCCTTAGTACCAGAAATTCCATCCCAATCCAATTTCCTTTTCAATTTTCGAATTTTCATCTTTTCACTATAACTTTTGCTCCCGAAGCCCGATTTTTGCCCATAATACCATTCCAGAAGCAGAACGACGCTCTGAGCAAGACTCACTGCCTTGCTATGACATATAGGCTTTTTTGGCCAAATTCCTTCATCTTCTAGGTGAAATCGCCCTCCGAACTTTTTCGGTTTTTCTGATTTTTGAATTTTTTTCATTTTTTTTTGTTCAAGCCTTTTCTCCTACACCCCCACTTTGCATATACTTCCCATTACAGCCATCTTCGTGGTTCCATTGCTATCCTGTGGTTCTCTGGAAGTCAAGTCCGAGCTCTTGACTAAAGCTAAAGAGTTGACGACAGATACTACCGGAACATTTTGTGCAGTTTTTACAGTTTCCGTTTTTCCTTCATACTTATACACTGAGTGACATACACGAGTGGTAAAAATCTGAGAGAACAAACGAGTGATTGCGAGGAACTGTGAGGAACTGTGAGGTCCCTTTTTATTTCTTTACGTTTGTTCACTGTGCAGGTTTAATGGATCCAGGAAAGTGCATCTATTGTAGAACGGCAGCTCAGAGATGGACATCGTCGATCCTTCCAGTCGACGCCTGCTAGGACCCCTTGGGTTCGAGGCGACTCCTCCATGCCTAGGACAACCCCTACTCGTCCTCCTAGCCAGCCCATACAGGCCGTTCGCCGTTCTGAGCAGTCTGCACCACAGCCCTCTCGCAGACCTGACTACGCTTCGCCTGCACCAAACAGAAATGCCCAGAATCGTCCTATGCAGTCTAGTCAGCCTCAGAATGGTACTCCAGGAAGAACACGTGATGTACAGTGTCACAAGTGCAAAGGATGGGGACACTTTCAAGCCCAGTGTCCAAATCGCCGAGTTCTCATCATTACCGAACAGAATGAGTTAGAATCAGCTAGTGAAGATGAACTCGATCATCCAGTTGAAGCAGTAGACGCCAAACAGACCCTTGAAGAGTCCACCGGCATCGAAGTTGAAGATGCAAAACCGAAGCAGACTTACCCTAGTCTTGTTTCTATTCGAGCTTTGAGCCTTTTTCGAGAAGAACAGAACGATCAGCGTGAAAACATCTTCTACACTCGCTGTTCGGTTCTAGACAAGACATGCTCGATGATCATAGACAGTGGAAGCATTGTGAATGCTATCAGCCAGTATGCAGTAGGGAAACTGAACCTGATTTCACAGAAGCATCCCAAGCCTTACCGTCTACAGTGGTTGTCTGACCGAGGTGAAATCCGAGTTGGATATCAGGTACATGTTACATTTTCAGTTGATAGATATACTGACACTGTTTTATGTGACGTTATCCCTATGGATGGGGCACATATTTTGCTTGGTCGTCCTTGGCAGTTTGACAGGAATGCGATACATGATGGATCCGCCAACACTTATTCTGTGACTAAAGATGGGCGGACCACCAGATTATGGCCATTGGCGCCTAAGGATGTTGCAGAAGACCAGAAGAGGATGCAAGAGAAGTTCAAGGAAGAACGGGAAAAGAAGAAATCAGATAACACGGCCACGCCGTCGTCTCCTAGCTCTACAATGAGTTCAGCTAATCCTAAGTCTTCCAAGGCAGCCTCTTCCACGCCTAAAGGATCTGCTAAGTCCGTTCATGATACCACTCCATCGAGTTCCAGTGCAGTCAATTCAGAACCAGTGCACAAGAACTTGTTTATTAGTGCAAAGGGAGTACAGAAAGCAATCCGAGCTGGTAAGCCTATCGTTCTAGTTACTTTTAAGGCTAATGATACTCCTGATATTGTTATTCCTTCTGTTTTAGCAGCCATTGATGGAGGAGTTCAATGATGTATTTCCAGAAGAGATACCAAGTGGTCTACCGCCTATTCGGGGAATAGAGCACCAGATAGACTTCCAGCCTGGCGCCGTTCTTCCCAACAGACCAGCTTACAGGACCAGCCCTGAGGAGACCAAAGAAATAGATCGACAAGTTTGGGAATTGTTGGAAAAGAAGTAGATCAGAGAGAGCATGTCGCCATGTGCAGTCCCTGTGATCCTTGTGCCGAAGAAGACGAATGATTGGCGTATGTGTATGGACTGCAGAGCTATCAATAAGATCACGGTAAAGTATCGTTTTCCCATTCCCAGGTTAGATGATATGCTAGATGAGTTGTCTGGAGCGTCTATCTTTTCTAAAATTGATTTACGTTCTGGATATTTTCAAGTTAGAATGTCTGAAGGGGATGAGTGGAAAACCGCATTTAAGACTAAGCATGGTTTGTATGAATGGCTTGTGATGCCTTTTGGACTTACTAATGCTCCTAGTACTTTTATGCGTTTGATGAATCATGTGCTGCGTGATGTTATTGGGAAATTTGTTGTTGTTTACTTTGATGATATCCTTATCTATAGTACGTGTGTTTCTGAGCATGTTAGACATCTTAGGCATGTTTTAGAGTTGTTGCGTGATGCTAAGTTGTATGCCAACCTGTCTAAGTGTTCCTTTTGCATGGATGAGGTTATTTTTCTTGGTTTTGTTGTTAGTAGTCGTGGTGTAGAAGTTGATAGAGCTAAGGTGCGAGCCATTGAGGAATGGCCAACACCTAAGTCTAGTTCTGAAGTTAGGTCTTTCCATGGTTTAGCTGGATTTTACCGTCGTTTTGTGCGTGATTTTTCATCCATTGCTGCACCGTTGACTGAGTTGAGTAGGAAAGACAAGAAGTTTGAGTGGGGTAAAGTTCAAGAGCATGCGTTTAATTTGTTGAAGTCAAAATTATGTAATGCTCCTGTTTTGGTTTTACCTGACTTTGCTAAGACATTCGAGATCGAGTGTGATGCCTCTGGTATAGGCATTGGTGCTGTTTTGATGCAGGATAGGAAGTCGGTCGCCTATTTCAGTGAGAAGCTGAATGGAGCAGCCCTTAGGTACTCTACGTACGACAAGGAGCTGTATGCATTGAAGAGGTCTTTGGAGACTTGGCAGCATTATCTGAGATCGAAGGAGTTCGTGATTCACACTGATCACGAATCACTGAAGCACTTGAAGGGGCAGCAGAATTTGAATTCGAGACATGCCAGATGGGTTGGATTCATTGAATCTTTCCCATATGTGATTAAGTACAAGATAGGTGAGGAGAACGTGGTTGCTGACGCACTTTCTCGCAGGTATACCTTATTTTCTGTGATGCATGCCCAGTTCTTAGGGTTAGAGAATTTGAAGAGTTTTTATGCATCTGATCCTTACTTTGGTGATATTTTCGAGAATTGTCAGTCTAGGTCTAGATCTGTTGATTCATTTTATGTGACTGATGGTTTTCTGTTTAAAGATGCGAAGTTGTGTGTTCCTACTTGTTCCATGCGAGATTTACTTGTGTTAGAGTCTCATGCTGGTGGTCTGATGGGTCATTTTGGTGTTGCTAAGACTTTGAGTTTATTGCATGAACATTTTTATTGGCCTCGCATGAAGAGAGATGTAGAGAGAATCTGTGCTAGATGTATTACATGTAGAAAGGCTAAATCTAGTTCTAGTCCATTTGGTTTGTACA
Source organism: Agastache rugosa (assembly GCA_031470985.1). Classification (NCBI taxonomy): domain Eukaryota; kingdom Viridiplantae; phylum Streptophyta; class Magnoliopsida; order Lamiales; family Lamiaceae; genus Agastache; species Agastache rugosa. The sequence goes on from CM062608.1 coordinate 27,365,639, forward strand.
CTCCACTGCCTGCACTATCTGCACCTTGGATTGACATCTCTATGGATTTTATTCTTGGTTTGCCTAGGTCTAAGTCTGGCAAAGATTCTGTGTTTGTGGTTGTAGATAGGTTTTCCAAAATGTCTCATTTCATTGCATGCAGAAAAACTGATGATGCTGTTCATGTTGCTAATCTGTTCTTTCGTGAAGTAGTTAGACTGCATGGCATGCCTAGGACTATTGTCTCTGACAGAGATACTAAGTTCTTGGGACATTTTTGGCATGTTCTTTGGGGAAAGTTAGGTACTAAACTTTTATTTTCTACTGCATGTCATCCTCAAACCGATGGTCAGACTGAAGTAGTTAATAGGACTTTAGGTACTTTACTTCGTGCATTACTGAAGAATAATTTGAAGTCAAGGGAAGAGTGTTTACCTTTTGCTGAGTTTGCTTATAACCGTGTTGTGCATTCTTCCACTAACATGTCTCCATTTGAGGTTGTGTATGGTTTTAATCCCCTTACTCATACAGACCTTATTCCTTTGCCTATTGATCATCTTTCAAGTTTGCAAGGTTCTCGTAGAGCTTAACAGGTTCAAGAGATGCACAAGAAGATCAAGGACAAGATCGAGCTTCAAGGTCAGAAAAATGCAACCAAGGCTAATGCACATCGCAAGCAAGTGATATTCAAACCAGGAGATAGGGTTTGGATTCATTTCAGTCCAGGGCACTTCCCTAACTTGAGGAAGTCTAAGTTGATGCCTCGAGGAGATGGACCGTTTACTGTCGTTGCCCGAGTCAATGACAATGCCTACCGCATTGATCTTCCAGGTGAGTATAAGTGTTCTAATACTTTTAATGTCTCTGACTTATCTCCTTTTCCTGTAGATGATTTCGATGTTGAGGAGGAGCCGAATTCGAGGACGAATTCTTTTCAGCAGGGGGGGAATGATGAGTCGGGGTCCAGCACTGATGAGTCAAACCCGAAGTTGCAGCTGAGAGGTCCAGTTACACGATTGAGAGCCAAGAAACTGCAAGGCTATTTTCAGTGCATTGTCCGGAAGAAATTGGAAGATGAAGATATCGGGAGTAAGCAGTCTAAGTTGGTGAACTTGACCAGCGCCAAGGATTGATGTTTATAATGGGTCTAGTTTCGAAAATTGGGCTCTTGTTTGTGTAATTATTTTATGTTTTATTTTATTTGGGCTCAGACTTTGTGGTATGTAATTTAATTCCTTAGTAAAGCCCAATAGTTAGTATTTCTTTTAATTTAATTTCGTAGCCCAATTGTTAGACCTAGTTCGAATTGGTCAAGGGGTTAGCCCTAGTATTTAAGTCTTTGGAGAACAATATTTTTCAGCAGACATTATTGAATCAAAAATCGAGTTGATCATTTTGTCTCACATCGTGCTTAGGTTCACGTTTTATCTTGTGTTCTTGGTAGAGTTCTTGAGTTGGCATCTTTAGAACTTGAAATCAACTGTCTCGTTCGTGATATCCAGTCGTATCCGGGTTAGACAAGCCACGAAGATCGCTCCACAGACGCGTTTCGGATTCAAGTCGATCCGGGGTTCGTTTCGGGTAAGTTCTTCATCCTAATTTCGTTCTCTTTTGTTTCTCCACCCCGCCGCCACCCTCAACATCACCATCACCACCTTCGTTAATCACCAATCCTTCCCAATCCCTCGTTCAGTCCAGATTTCCATCAGCAAACCCATCGATCCCAAGTTTTAACCTAAAATCGATCCAAAAGTCCGTCCCGTGCCAAATCTCAAACCCCTCGTGCGAATTGGCTGAATTGTGGATATGTTGTTCCTGACTTCAGTTTATAACTTGTGTTAAAATTTGAGCTTAATCGGAGTTGTGTTTCTATAGTTTCTAATCGAGTTTCAGTCTAGGTTTTTTAATCGTTATTTGGCTTTGTTTCGTGTTTTGTTCTATTTCTTATTTAATTTTCGGTTTAGATCAGTTTGTTAGGTGATTAATCTCTCTTAATTCAGTTTGTATTTTGGATTGAATCAACCTTGTTGTTGACGTTGTTCGAGTCTTTGCTTCCGCGTAATTATTGGCCGTATCAAATAGCATCTACAAAAGAATAATTATCAATCAAAGAAGAAACATGAACTGCCTTATTATCATGCATAGAGAAAGATACATTTCCCCTAAAACAGACATTGTCAATGTTCCACTTTTTACATCAATGAAAGTATTAGTAGTAGCCATAAAAGGTCTACCCAACAACAAAGCATGCTCTTTCCCTGTTTCTTGCACATTTCCCACATACAACAAAATCAACATGAATTATTAACCCACCAACTTTTACAAGAATATCTTCGATAATTCCCGTAGGATATCGAACATACCTATCCGCTAATTGTAGACACATACTTGTGGGTTTCAAATCTCCTAACTCTAATTGCTTAAATACAGAGTAAGGCATCAAATTAATCCCAGCCCCCAAATATAACATGCCACATGCTTCCTTACCATTACCCAAAGAAATTTTAATCGTAAAACTACCTGAATCACCGAGCTTTGGTGATAGTGGGTGCTGCAGAATTGCACTTGTCACTTCTGACACTACAATCTTCTCATCTTCTCCAAACTTCCTCTTTGTTGACGCCAACTCTTTCAAAAATTTTACATAAGCTAACACATTTCGAATTACATCAAGAAGAGGAAGGTTGACGTTTACTTTGGACAAGAGCTTGTAAAACTCTTGGAACTATTGACCCTGCTTCGCATTCTTCAATCTACTTGGATATGGAATGGGCGGAGTATATGGATTCTCAGCCTTATGAAACACATGCGCTCTTTCCCTTTAACCTCCTTCTGCTCAGATTTGTCCGTCTCATGTGAAGAACTCTTCTCATCTTGTAAAAAACCTCCTTCTCCTTGGGTTCTTTAACCTTATTGTCAATCACTTTGCCATATCTAAGAATAGTTACAGCATGTGCCTTCTTAGGCTGACTCGGCAACTACCCTACCTTGTTCTGCTTTGACAAATCACCCATAGTACTAATCAATTAACCTACATGAGTCTCAATTTACTTCACTGAAGCTTCCACTGACTCATACCATTGCTGATTAGACTGAATGAAAGCCAGCAATGTATCTTGCAAAGGCGGTTTTGTAGGTTGAGTCTGTTGATTTTGGTACTGTCGATGTCGGGGAAAAATTATCGGTTGTTGTGCTTGTTGCGTGTACTGTGGAGCTTGGCCTGCTCCTGATTGCTAAGGTTGTTTCCAAGAAAGATTGGGATGATTCATCCACCCAGGATTATAAGTTTGTGAAAACGGATTATATTGCTATTGAGATTGTTATTTCTGGATAGCAAAAACAATTCTTGTGGGTTGAGAAAATGCGTCTCTTCCTCAAAACATGGCTCAACCACCCTCTGACACATATTAGCCCCATGTCCATACTCACCACATACTCTGCATGTGTCGGCAGACATAATCAGTTGAGGTACCCCCTCTAGTGGTCTCAGTAACTCACTTTCCTAGTTAATTCAGCCAATTGCTTTGTCATATCATAACTAGGATTCACTTCATTCATAGAAGCACACTTTCCTCTAACACACTTTCTTAGGACGTAGGGGTCATGGTCTCAAAGATGTTAGAGACATCATCAACTGTGTTATTGCCAATATCTCCTCCAGCATCATTGTCAACCATGTACTGAAAATTCTATGATAAACCATCATAAAAGAACTGATTCAACAATTTTGCTGGCAAATGATGATGCAAGCACTGCTGCTGCAGACTTCTAAAATGATCCAACACCTCGTGAAATGATTCACCCAAGGTTTGAGCAAAAGTAACTATCTGAGCTCTCAAATCTTGTGTCTTCTGATTTGAGTAGTACTTAGCCATGAACTTCTCATAAACAGCTTTCCAGTTCACCAATGAGTTCGGCGGAAGGGACATGAACCATGTCTTAGCACGATCCTTCAAGATATATAGAAAATACCTCATCTTCAACTGATCCTCGTTCAGACCTTGTAGAGGACAAGTCTGAACCACAACATAGAATTCCTTGATGAAATTCAAACCATCTTCAGAAAGCATACCATAGAATGATGGTAATTGATTGAGGTGGATATTCTTCAATTCATAATTCCTCGCGGCCTCTCCCAAAACAATACAAGAAGTTGCCACCCCAATCATTGGGCAAGCAAAATCCCTCATATTTCTGACATTATTGGCAGCAACCATCTCTGGAACTTGGAACTCATCACTTGAAGACTGACTTTCACTAGATTCTTCTTCCTCCAAGTTGGGCAACTCTAATCCTCTCGGTCTGTGTATGTTATCAAATACTAGAGCCTACCTTCTGTTAAGACTACGTCGACCTTGCATACACAAACACAAAATACAAAAGAGAATCATGCGCACCTCTTGAATAAATAAAGAAACAATAAATAAAAATAAAAATAAAAATAATAAACACGAAAAAGAAAAGTAACAAAAAGAATTAATTCGTCTAAAGTCTTCCCCACAATGACATCAAATTTTATTTCAACTCAAAACACCTTGAATTGACTCGCAAGAGAATAAGGTCAATGTAGAGCGACAAACTGACCCAAGTCGTATTCTCAAGGAAGGCTAAGCAGGACAAACACTCCTAATATTACTTACACAGTAAATAAAAACAATCCTAAACATTCTAAACCAATAACTTGAGAGATTAAATATTAAACGAGTTAAGGAATTCGAAGCAAGAATTAAATAATCAAGACATAACAAGAAGAGATAATAAAGAATAGAGGATTAGGGCTTAGATTCTTCTCCTTAATTTCTCACCAAGCTTGATTTGAGTTAATTCAATTAATCAATCATGCACAATCAACTTCAACATAAGATTAACATCAATAACTTTTGTTTCAATACATTAAACCTTAAAGACTAAATCATACGATCAAGATCAATAATTAGACATGAGTTTTCGATTAATCTAATATTGAAACAACTATAATCGAGTAGCAGATTCATCTATCGATCTCATCTACTACCTAACAATATCAAATAATGGCTAATTATTCAATATGATGATGAACAATTCAATCAAAAGAGACACAACACACACCAAACAAGGATCGAAATTAAATCGAATATCTAAACTCTAATTTGAAAATTAGCCAATCATAGAATAATACATCGAAGAATGAAAAGAGAAATTCATAAGATTAATAATATGTGTTGGGAAAATTATAAGAGTTTTGATTTGATTCCAAAACCCAACTGACCCCAACCGAGTAGATGATTGCACAAGCCTAAGAGTTTTTCCAGCTCACTTGTTTGAGCTTATAGAGTTTCTAAGTTTACAGGTGAAGACGATGAAGAAATCAGTAGTTCCAGCTGAGTAAAGATTAGCTGAGTGAGAATCAACTGAGTAATTCATCAGAGCTGACATAACAAAGAAGCCCACCAGAGCTATAGAAGATAACAGCAGACAAAAGGAAAGACTCAGCTGACCAAGCTAAGTACACAGCAGGGCAAGCCAAGTCGAGTGGACAATAACGATCTCCAGATCCAAGACGATCAAGTTCATCCATACATAGTTGTAGGAAAGATCTAGCTCGTGTGACAACTCAGCTCAGCGTCAAGACCCAGCAGAGTTCAAGACTCAGCTCAGCGTCAAGACCCAGCAGAGTTCAAGACACAGCTCAGAGTCAAACAGCACAGCAGAGTCGAAGTCAACTTGAGATAAAGTCAAGAGCTGATCTGGACCATCTAGAACTCGACACCTAGCACCTAGAAGTCAGACCTAGGATTGCTTTACGAGAAAATCAAGGAAGAAGACAGGACCAACTTGTCCGAAGTTATGTAGAGATTCAGAACGGCTCTTTCCAATGGCTAGTTCTAATCTCTCCCTATAAATTTAAGTCTTCTTCATCAATAGAAAGTGAGAGAATAGAAAGAGAGAGAACACAAGACGAGATAACAGAAGCTACACAGATAGAAGACGACTCAAGTCATCATCTAGCAGTCTCTCTGCAATCTTCAAGATCCAGCAGCCTGCATGTTTTCTAAGTTCTTATTTAATTTCAGCTGCTGATGCTCTCTCCCTTTAGAATCTAGGCATATAATCCTTCATATCTTAAGCCTGGTTTGAACGAGTTCATCATACTCAAAGTTCTTCACTACAAGAACTCGTTCATAGTTGGGAACCCAAAACCAAACCCTCAAACCCAGAAAAAGGTTAGGTTAAGGTTCAGGTTCTGTAGTGCCCTTAAACTATAAGTTAGGTTCTTCAGTACCTATAAACTGAATGTAGGCTTTGTTGGGAAAATTTAAGGTTTCAATTTGATACCAAAACCCAACTGATTCTCCAACCGAATAGATGATCGCGTCAACCTAAATAGTGTTTTCCAGCTCGCCTGTTTGAGCCTTAGATTTTCTAAGTTTACAGGTTAAGGAAGCGGAAGACAACAGTCGACCCAACTGTGTCTACAGCAGGAGTCAGCTAGCGGAAGACAACAGTCAACCCAGCTATGTCTACAGCAGGAGTCAGCTAGCGAAAGACAGCAGGATCAACCTTCAGCAGAGTCCTCTAGCAGAGCATGATCAAGTTGAAGAGAATTCGAGCTAAGTTCAAAACACAGCCGGTCCAGCTGTACAGAACAAAGGGAACTAACTTTGAAGACTTCACTTCAAGTCAGTCCAGCTCTGAATTCAAAAGCCAGCTCCAAAGGCACAAGATCCCGGCGTCAGAGGAAGTCAACTTGCCTCGACCAATGAGGGATTGCCAAATCAGCATCCTAGACTTCAGGACCTAGGATGTGACACAAATGAAGGCAGGTGCAGATTCGCCCAACGGCAGATCTTGACTTTAAGAAGAGTAGGTAGGATTCAAACGGCTCCTCCAACGGCTAGTCTTGAATCTCTACCTATATAAACCCGTCTTCAATCTCAGGATCAGATACGAAAAACTCTCTACAAGCTTTCATTCTCTGAAATCATCAATCTTTAAAAAGCTCTCAAGCAGTTCTACATAGTTCAAAGAACACTTTATCTTAAAGTGTTTCTAGTTCAGAAACTGCTTAGTTTTTCGTCTGTTCCCTAGGCCAAACTCTTTGTATATCTTAAGCCTAGATTTCGAACGAGTTCATCATACTCTAAAGTTCTTAATTGTAAGAACTCGTTCACAGTTGGAACCCCAAACCAAACCCCTCTTACCCAGAAAGGTTAGGTCAAGGTTACGCTTGCTTGAAGCGGGAAATTCAAGTGTGTAAGGTTTTTTTCAGTACCCGTAAACTGAAAGGTTAGGCTTGACAGTGCCCGCAAACTGTTGGAACACAGCTCGGCGTAGAGTTGTGAAGTTGCTTGGTACTTGGAAACCAAGTGGTAGTGGATTACCAGTGAACCTAGTCGTGGACGTAGGAGGTATTACTCCGAACCACGTAAAAACTCGCGTGCTCTTTACTTTCTCTTTATATTCAGTTTTGTACTAACTCTTTCATATCATTGCATATTTGTTCAAAACTGCATACGCAGCTGCTCTCCAAAGACAGCTGTGTCTCTCTGAAAGTTGCACAACTTGACTAAGCTGAAAACATAAAGTTAATCTTTCCAAACTGAGTTTTTCTAAGTAACCGAGCTAAGTTTTCAAACCACCACTATTCGCCCCGCCAGCTGAGTTATTAACCCAGCTGACCCTCCCCAGCTGGATCGATAACTGAGCTTACCAACTCTGTGATTTAACTTGAAAAAGTTTCTAAAAATATATTTGGTGTATTCACCCCCCCCTCTACACCAAATACCTAGCTCAGGGACAATCAATTGGTATCAGAGCAGTGGTTCAACAGACCACCGTTTCTGTATCAAGAGATCTCTCTTGACAATCTGTCAGTGGTCATCTGAACAGATCCTCTTTGTGAAAAACTCATATTTTTACATACTGCATATTTCTATGGATTCTTATCTTAACAGAAATCTTCCCACCTTCTCGGTAGACGATTATGCAATATGGAAGTTCAGACTGAAGAGCTTTCTCTGTGCGCATCACGATATGATGTGGGACGTCATCACAGACGGACCCATCATCATCTACAAATCAGGAAATGAGCTTGTCCCAACTCAAGATGGCGAACAACCAAGATATCAACTCATTCCCAAGCCCAAGAATGAGCACACCTCAGAAGAAAGGAAGCAAGCTGGACTAGACAGCTTCGCGAGGAACACCATATCTTCAACAGTCTCCAATGCCTACCTCAGCAAAATCATCAACTGCGAAACCGCAAAGGAGATGTGGGAAACCCTAGCAAAACTATGCGAAGGGTCGGAGGAGATAAAGAAGAATAAATTCACGATTGCATGCCAGAAGTTTGATAATTTCAAGCAGCTGGTCAACGAGTCCATCGAAGGGATGGAACTCAGATTCTCCAATATTGTGGTGGAAATAGAAACCATCAGAACTTGAAAATACACCCAGCGAGAAAAGAATCTAAAAGTTCTTTCAACGCTCACAGCTAAATGGAACACCTATAATGAAGATTACAATGAAAGAATCTTCAAGCAATCAGAATGATGGAGAGCTGACACCTGCAACAAAGGAGATTGCGTTCAGAGCCAACTCTGACAAATCCGCATACATGCAGTCAGCTGAGTCATCGAAGAAGGATAAGAAGGACATGAGCAAGGAAGAGCTACTTGAAGAAATAGCCATGCTGGTCAAAAACTACAACAGACTCAACACCAGCAAGGACAAATACAAGAAGTTCGCAAGAACTTACAGAGACAAGTACGCAGCAGCTGATGAGAAGTCAGCTGACAAACGAACAGAAGAAGGTTGCTTCAACTGCAAGGAACCAGGACACTACCGGCTAGATTGTCCAAAGCTGTCCAAAAAAAGACAAAGACCAACTGAAAGCTAAGGCAGCTGACAGAAGGAGAGCTTATATCGCCGATGAAGAATCAGAGTGCAACAAAATGGATGATATGCCATTTTCAGACTCGGAAGAAGCCCTGATGGCCCATGATGAACCTGATTGGGATACATGCTTCATGGGACAAACAGACGGCATCGATGAAGATGAGGTAATGTCTCGAACTCAAAATCTATCTAACATCTCACCATCACACTAACACTCTACACAGGTCTCAGAATCTGGACTACCAGATTGGAGTCTAGTAGAGAAAGTAATGAACGATTCCAAGGAGCTTCAAGAGATCCTTGACGTCATTATGTATAAGAATGCCGAACTGAAGGCGGAACTGGAAAAGACAAAGGTATCAGACGCAGCTGATACAACACAGCTCCAACAGGAAGTTGTTTCACTAAAAGACAAAATAGTGAAACAAGATCAGCTGATGAAGGAATTCTACTATGAGAAGAAACAGCTGATGGAAGATGTGGAAAAGATCACAGCTGAATCGGAAAAGAAGTCAGCTGAGATCATTGAGCTGAAAAGAACCGAAGAGGTACTATCTAAGAAGATAGTAGCTCTCATCAAAGCCACGTCAACAATGGACGAGATCATTAGTGCTCAGCGTCCAGCAGCACTCAAAGCGGGACTGGGATACAACGAATCAAAGGATGCCTCAAACATTGCCTCCATAAGTGGAACAAAGGTAATGTTTGTACGTGCAAACAAACCTCCAATCCCAGCAGCTCAGCATCAATAGTTGAGGACACAGCAGGCATCAGGGAGACCAGCTGTGAAACATCCTCAAGATCCGTCGAAGACACAGCAGGCATCAAGAAGGTCAGCTGTGCGACAACCTCAAGCCCAACTCAGACAGCAACGTGCTCAACCTCAACGAAGACAACAGGCTGGATTTCACAGATTCCAGCAACAGCAACAGCACGTTGAACGATATCAACCGAGATATCAGAGATACCCAGCTGGATACCACTCATATGAGTACCAGCTAGATAATCATTTCCAGCCACAGCAGCACATAAGACAACAGAGACAAAGAAACGTCTCAGCTAGGCACACAGCTGGAAACCAAAAGAAATCAAGACATCAAAATGGGAAGACACTGAGAACAAGACCCCGCCAGCAACAACCGAAGAACATAAAGAATGTGTATATCGACTCAGCTGGGAGAATTATCAGATCAAATGACCCAATTCGAGTCATCAAGCAGATCTGGGTCATCAAAGGATCTCTGTCTAACCCACAAGGACCCAATTAAAACTGGGTACCTGAATTTTAATTTTTTGTTTAGGTTGCAAGGAATCGACGCATCTCTGAGGAGTCGATGAGAACGCTATGGTACTTGGACAGTGGATGTTCCAAGCACATGACGCACCTAAAGCATCTACTCCAGGAGTATATCGAGCGTACAGGTCCACAAGTAACATTTGGTGACAACTCCAAAGGCCTAACCAAAGGTTATGGTACATTTAAAACTAGAAATGTTATAATCCCAAATGTTTCTTATGTACAAGGATTGCAACATAACTTGCTTTCCATTAGTCAATTCTGCGACAACGGTTTTTCTGTCAAGTTTGATGCACAGGGATGCACAGTGAAGCACAGGGAAACCAAGCAGATACTCCTAAGAGGGAAAAGAGAAGGAAATATGTACTTTGCTGACTGGAACAGCAGCCCTCCAGAGACTTGTCTTGTATCGAAAAGCAGCAATGAAGTCAGCTGGCTATGGCACAGACGGCTGAATCATCTCAACTTCAAGACAATCAACAAACTGGCTAGGAACCAGCTCGCTAATTGAATTCCAGATCAAGTATATGAGAAAAGTCATATGTGCAGCGCGTGTCAACAAGGAAAGCAGACAAGAATTTCATTCTCTCTCAAGCCAGTTCAGTCAACTGATCGAGTACTTCAACTCCTTCACATGGATCTTTTTGGTCCAGTTACTCCAGCAAGCTTCAATGGCAGAAAATATACTCTGGTCGTAGTGGATGATTTCTCAAGATTCACATGGGTATCATTCTTGTACCAGAAGAGCGAAACCAGGACTAAGCTGCCTATTCTACTGGAAAGATTATCAACACAGAAGGAGTGCAAGATAATGTCAATATGATCAGATCGTGGAACGGAGTTTCTGAATGAAACTATTTATGATTACTGCGAGAAGAACGGAGTTCAACACCAAACATCTGCAGCACGCACACTCTCAAGGAAGCAGCTACCTCAATGCTAGCTAGCTCTGCCATTCCAAAGAAGTTCTGGGCTGAAGCAATCAACACAGCTTGCTTCACTCAGAATCGCTCCCTACTCACATCAAGGCAAGGAAAGACACCGTATGAGCTATGGAACAACAGAATACCATACATAGGGTATTTCAAGGTATTCGGATCCAAATGTCACATCCTCAACAATGGGAAGACACAGCTCAAGACGTTCGACGTGAAGACAGACCGAGGAGTATTCCTTGGTTACTCCGCTGTGAGTAAAGCATACAGAGTCTTCAACAGAAGAACTCAAATAGTCGAAGTAATTCCACATGTTACCTTTGACGAATCTTCCTTCGAATATAGAGATTCTATCAAACGAAGAAACGAAGGAGAATCTTCAAGACTGATTCAGACAAGAGCTCAAGAAAATAGAATCAGGAATCTGGCCGAACCATTAATTTGGGACGATGAGCCAGAGGAGGAACTTCAAATCAACCAAGAAGCTCCACCAGCTGGAAATCGAGAAGAACCTTCAACGCCAAATCAAGGGGGAACATCATCAGCTGGAAATCCTGACACAGCTGAATCCCCAGCTCCATCTCCAGCTGAGCCTCTACAGAAGTCTCCTCAAAATCTAAGTCAAAGAGAACCAATCTCTTAAAACTTAACTCCTGAGCAACTCCAAGTCAGATGAAATTTAGCCACGTCAAGCATCAATCATTTGGAAGAAGAAATTCGTAAGAGGAGAAGATGGATTGAAGATCATCCATCATCAGCAATCATTGGAGAACCATCTGACCAAGTCAAAACCAGAAGCTCAGCTGCTCAAGCTTCATCGGATCATCAAGAAGCAGCTGACACAGCTCAACTCTCAGTAGAGCTAGAACTGACAGTCTATGATGAAGACACAGCTCTAATGGCGTGTTACGTAGCTCAAGTGCCAGAGCCTCAATCAATTCTCGAAGCTTTGAAGAGCGTGCCTTGGACTAACGCCATGCAAGAAGAGCTGAACGAATTCCTCAGAAATTGTGTCTGGGAATTGGTCGACAGACCTCAAGAAGTCAAAGTCATAGGACTCAAATGGATATTCAAGAACAAATTGGATACCCTGGGAGTCGTCATCAGAAACAAAGCTCGACTGGTTACCAAGGGCTACACTCAGCAGAAAGGAATTGACTTCGAAGAATCATTTGCTCCAGTAGCACGATTGGAAGCAATCAGACTCTTTCTCGCCTATGCAGCACATCACAAATTCAAGGTCTATCAAATGGATGTGAAGTGTACATTCTTAAAAGGAGAAATCAAAGAAGATGTCTACGTTGAACAACCTCCAGGATTTGAAGTAGAAGGAAATAAAGTCTACAAGCTAAAGAAGGCTCTTTATGGATTGAAGCAAGCACCTCGAGCTTGGTATGACACTCTGTCAAATTTTCTTGTATCCAAAGGATTCAAGAATGGCTCAGTAGACAGAACTCTATTCACCATCAAGTCAGGAGAAGATATCCTTGTTGTTCAAATCTATGCAGACGACATCATCTTTGGATCAAGATCAAGCTTCTTATGCCAAAGATTTAGAGAGATGATGTCAGAGAAGTTCCAAATGTCCATGATGGGAGAAATGAGTTTCTTCCTAGGACTTCAAGTCAAGCAATCATCAGAAGGGATTTTCATAAATCAATCCAAATACGTGAAAGACTTGATCGCCAAGTATGGAGTTCAATCCAGCAGAACTGTAAAGATTCCAATGAACACCAACTAGAAGATTGAACCAGGAACTAAAGGGAAGTCAGTTGATTCCAGCAAATATAGAGGGATAATAGGATCCCTGCTGTATCTAACAGCAAGTCGTCCAGACATCTCTTTCGTAGTCGGAGTGTGTGCCAGATTTCAAGTTGATCCAAAGGAAGCACACATGCAAGCAGCCAAGAACATTCTCAAATATCTCAAAGGAACTCAGAATGTTGGGCTGTGGTACCCAGCTGAAGACAATCTACGGTGTTGGATACTCAGACTCAGACTTCGCTGGAGATCGGTTGGACAGAAAATCAAGTTCAGGAACTTGTCAGTTCTTAGGAAGTAAGTTGATTTCATGGTTTTCAAAGAAGCAAACGTGCGTCGCAACTTCCACGACAGAAGCAGAATATATGGCCGCTGAAAGCTACTGCTCACAAATTCTCTGGCTGAAACATCAGCTGGATGACTATGAAGTGCAAACTGGACAGGTTCTAATTTTCTGTGATAGCTCAAGTGCGATTGCCATTTCAGAGAATCCAGTACTTCATACAAGATGCAAACATGTAGACGTACGGCATCATTTCATCAGAGATCACGTAGAAAAGAGGGATGTGATTGTTAAGAAAATTCACACAGACATACAGCGGGCTGATATTCTCACAAAACCGCTGATAGAAGCAAGATTCAAAATGCTGTGCGGATTACTTGGACTACTCAACCTAGCTGAATGCAAGTAGACAACTGTAATTCAGAATCAACGTCACTGATATCAGCTGAGAAAGAATCCAGCTAAACCAGATGCTGAAAGTGAAGGATTATTCAGCTGAGAGGGAACCAGCTGGAACCACGATCACCCAGCACACCCACTCAACCGAGGTATCAGCTGACTACAATGATCAGCTGAGAGGTTTGCAACATCATTAACTACACCTACTCAATCTGTTTTCTGTCAACTCATATCTTGTCAAATCTAATAAAATTTAATTAAAAGTCTGCATGGAATTGAATCATGGGAGTTTCGAGGCAAAAGTCAAAACGCCTCAACCGTCCTGTCTAGCGCATTAACTCGCATCTTCTAATCAAGAAACTGACAAAACGCGAGAATCACTCCTAGTCGTAGATCTTCTTATCAATAGATAAATCTTGATCCTCCATTCATCAAGAAAGATCTTTAAATATGCTAGAAGATATACGTAAAGCATTGCATCAACACTAAAAAGTTTTTCGGCATTCTTTCTTATTTCCATCAATTAGTATTATTTGTTTCTACTAACAAAAGTTGCAGAAGAAGAACATGGAATCCAGAAAGATTTCTCCCGAAGCCGATCAAACTTGAAGAATCTGTCAAAGCTTCAAGATAAGAGTCGCTTAACTCTCAGGAACCTCAAAGAAGACGGACGTCCAAAAGAAGGTGAAGCCCATCGACAGATCCAGGCCAACGCAGTGAGAGACTGCAAAGCTCAAGAACGTCATTCACTAGGAAGGTGCAGAAAACTTCCTGGGAATGTCAAAGGAAAAAGACCTCCTCAGCCCCACTGTTTCTCTCAACATAAAAGAGAGAACGGGACATACAACTCCCTGGGATGCAAAAATCAACGTCAACAGACCTGGACCAGATGTTGATAAAGCCGGAGTCTTCAAGAGCAGTCATGTCAAAGCTCTTGCTCCACCACAGGAGGCACAGAAAAAGATGCAGGAGACAAAGCAGCATGCATCTATCTCCGTCCCAGCTGGGAATCGGAGACAACTTGAGGAGACAAAACATGCTGAAGCACCATCTTCAAACAGAAGACTCAAGTCAAAGGTGCTCAGTCAGTCAGCCGAGAAGCCAGCTGACATTATGAGAGAATTTGTAATTACTCTCCGAGGAGCAGAAGGCCCACAAGCGGTCGTTTCTTACGGTGGAGGAGAAGTTCATGCGCCTGCGTGAACATCATCGTCATCAACACCGCAACGGATTATTCCAGCTGATCAACCAAGCTTAAACCCCAAGACAGATGGAATACTTCAACCGCCTTCTCCTCATTTCCTTCAGCTCCACAGGGACACCAGCTTCAAGATCTTCCGATGAAAGATGCTCAAGTCCCTGCACCAAGCTTAAATGAGAAACATCACCCAGCCAATGATAACCTGCAGCTGGATGATGATGATATGAGCTGAACCCAAGTTCCTCAAGTGCTGAATCAGACTTTCTCATTCAATCTAAGAAGTCTGAAGAAGCAAAAATGGCAAGGTATGAAGTTGTACCCGACTCAGAAGATGCTATCTCCCGTGCCAACTCATCCCTCCAAGAACTCAGCTGGATCGCCCCAGCTGAATCAGGCCAAGGACGCTGTGTGTGCAATCACAGCTGAGGCTAATGCTACTGAATAAGAGCCAGCTAATACAACAACTGAGCCACCTAGACTCCAAACCTCGCTGCTCAGAGCTGAAAATCACAATTTTGCCAAACTAAAACATCGCAACAGCCGATGGTGTATCTCTCCCAGCCTGTTTGATCATGCCAAAAAGGGGGAAGGGAGAAGAGACAAGTCAAAGAAGAGGCAAACTGTTCAGCTAGAGGAACCAGCTGAATCAGAATCAGCTGAAGAAGAGACGAGTCAAAAGAAAGAAGCAACGGATGCAGAAGAGAAGTCCCATCCAACTGGGATTTAAAACACAAGTTTTTCTGCGTCATAAGTTGTCTCAGTTAGGTTTTGGCATCATAAAAAAGGGGGAAATTGTTGGGAAAATGATAAGGTTTCGATTAGATACCAAAACCCAACTGATTCTCCAACCGAATAGATGATCGCGTCAACCTAAATAGTGTTTTCCAGCTCTCCTGTTTGAGCCTTAGATTTTCTAACTTTACAGGTTAAGGAAGCGGAAGACAACAGTCGGCCCAGCTGTGTCTACAGCAGGAGTCAGCTAGCGGAAGACAGCAGTCGACCCAGCTGTGTCTACAGCAGGAGTCAGCTAGCGAAAGACAACAGGCGTCAACCTTCAGCTGAGTCCTCCAGCAGAGCATGATCAAGCTGAAGAGAATTCGAGCTGAGTTCAAAAAACAGCCGGTCCAGCTGTACAGAACAAAGGGAACTAACTCTGAAGACTTCACTTCAAGTCAGTCCAGCTCTGAATTCAAAAGCCAGCTCCAAAGGCAGAAGATCCCGGCGTCAGAGGAAGTCAACTTGCCTCGACCAATGAGGGATTGCCAAATCAGCATCCTAGACTTCAGGACCTAGGATGTGACATAAATGAAGACAGGTGCAGATTCGCCCAACGGCATATCTTGACTTTAAGAAGAGTAGGTAAGATTCAAACGGCTCCTCCAATGGCTAGTCTTGAATCTCTACCTATATAAACCCGTCTTCAATGTCAGGATCAGATACGAAAAACTCTCTACAAGCTTTCATTCTCTGAAATCATCAATCTTTAAAAAACTCTCAAGCAGTTCTACATAGTTCAAAGAACACTTTATCGTAAAGTGTTTCTAGTTCAGAAACTGCTTAGTTTTTCGTCTGTTCCCTAGGCCAAACTCTTTGTATATCTTAAGCCTAGATTTCGAACGAGTTCATCATACTCTAAAGTTCTTAATTGTAAGAACTCGTTCACAGTTGGAACCCCAAACCAAACCCCTCTTACCCAGAAAGGTTAGGTCAAGGTTACGCTTGCTTGAAGCGGAAAATTTAAGTGTGTAAGGTTTTTTTCAGTACCCGTAAACTGAAAGGTTAGGCTTGACAGTGCCCGCAAACTGTTGGAACACAGCTCGGGTTAGAATTGTGAAGTTGCTTGGTACTTGGAAACCAAGTGGTAGTGGATTACCAGTGAACCTGGTCGTGGACGTAGGAGGTGTTACTCCGAACCACGTAAAAACTCGCGTGCTCTTTACTTTCTCTTTATATTCAGTTTTGTACTAACTCTTTCATATCATTGCATATTTGTTCAAAACTGCATACGCAGCTGCTCTCCAAAGATAGTTGTGTCTCTCTGAAAGTTGCACAACTTGACTAAGCTGAAAACATAAAGTTAATCTTTTCAAACTGAGTTTTTCTAAGTAACCGAGCTAAGTTTTCAAACCACCACTTTCCGCACCGCCAGCTGAGTTATTAACCCAGCTGACCCTTCCCAGCTGGATCGATAACTGAGCTCACCAACTCTGTGATTTAACTTGAAAAAGTTTATAAAAATCTATTTGGTGTATTCACTCCCCCCTCTACACCAAATACCTAGCTCAGGGACCATCAGGCTTCAGCTGTGCCCGTAAACAGACTGGTTACGTTTCGATACAGTACGCGTAAACTTATATCCAGCTCGAGGAATCGAGCTACAACGCTTGCTGACTGCACGGAAAGTCAGTGGTATCCTTAGTGGATTACTAGAAGGATTCTGGTCGTGGACATTGGAGATTCTCTGAACCACGTTAAACTATTTTGTTATTTACTGCTTTATTTATGCATCCAGCTGACCATTCATAAGCATATTTCAAGCTGCATAAACTGATTAAGTGCAAAAAAGAAATAAAGCTTTGCAATATATTTGAAGCAACAAACGAATTTTCCAAACCCACCAATATCGGCGCACACACAACCAGCTGTGTCTACTCAGCTGTCTCCCAGCTTGGTCAAACACAGCCAGCTTACTCAAAAGAGTTTAAATTGGAATTTTTTTTGATCTTGGTGTATTCTCCCCCCCCCCCGGCTACACCAAGATATCCGTCTTAGGACCATCAATTAGTATCAGAGCAGGGGTTCAAAAGATCATTATATCTGTGTCAAGTCAGCCTCTTTGCTGACAGTGGTCACCTGAACAGATCCTTAAAATTTTCCAAATCTTTTTAAAAATCTTTATATTGCATACTATCATGGAATCTTCCCTGTGCAGGAATATTTCGACATTCTCTGTCGATGATTATCAGATCTGGAAGTTCCGACTAAAAAGTATTTTGAGCGCGCACCACGAAATGATATGGGATGTTATCACTGACGGATCCATCATCATCACAAAATCAGAAAGTCAAGCAGAAACCACAGCTGGAGCGGAACCAGTATTCCATCAAGTTGTAAAGCAAAGGAATGAATACTCTCCAGAGGAAAGAAGACAAGCTGGATTGGACAGCTACGCTCGCAACGTCATCTACTCAATGGTGACAGATGCATATCTCAGCAAGATCATAAACTGTGAGACAACTAAGGGTGTGTGGGAAACTCTAGCCAAGCTGTCTGAAGGCTCAGATGAAATTCAAGAAAACAAATTCTCAGTTGCATGCCAGGAATTCGAAAATTTCAAGCAACTTTCCTGTGAATCCATTGAGCCAATGGAGCTGAGATTCTCCAACCTCGTCGTCAAGATTGAAACAATCCGAATCGGAAAATATACGGTTCAAGACAAGAACTTGAAAGTTCTTTCTGCTCTCTCCTAAGAAGGGTATACACACAAGGTGGTCCATCAAAGAAGAACTGATTTTGGCAACATGGAGACGGAAAAATTGTTCTCCATCCTAAAAACCAATGAATTTGATCTAGGGATCACAAACGGAGAATCATCCAGCCGATCATATCAAACGGAGCTGACGACCACAACAAAGGAGACATCTCTCAAAGATGAGATAAGAAGAGTAGCTCAATCAGCTCAAACTGAAACAGTCAGAAAGGAGTTCAAAAACAAAGAAGAGTTACACGAATAAGTTGCCATGCTTGTACGGAGCGCTAATCAGCTGGAACACAGCAAGGAAATATACAAAAAGATTGTGAAGGTTCATCACGATAAGTAACTCTACCCAAGGAGAAACCTAGCTGAGCCATCCTTCCAGAGAAAAGGATAAAAGGTTCGAGACGAGCAAAATGAATGATGATCAAATCTTCTTTTCCGAATCAGATGAGGATGATCGTTTTGATTAAGATGTCTGGGACATCTTACGGACTCAACTGATGAAGAAAAAGCTTACCCAGCTAGCTGATTGGGACCAACTGAGAAATAAAGACAGCTGGATACAAAACTGAAAACTCAGCCAGTCATACAACTAAGTACATTGGTCTCGAAAAGAATCGTGAAGCAGCAGATGAATCAGCTTGATCTGGGACAACTGTCTACCTGCTATACAAACTCAAACCTCATCAAAGAAATGAGCCAAAGTAGGATGCAGCTGAAGAAAAGGCCACCTACTATCAAATCAAGAAGGGACTCCACAAAGCTGGAAATAGTTAGCAAAATCAAGTAGAGTTCCAGCAGAATGCACTCACCAATAAAGACTCAGCTGGAATATCTAGCTGAGGGGAAACTTGATTCAGCAGAGCTTTCAAGCTAATTCTCCCATCCAGCTAACGACTTGAAATCACCCAAGAAAATTCTCAACATCTGAGGGATACCATTGTTCGGAAAATTCACACAGAAGCACAACATGATGAAATCTTAATCAAAATGTGTGAGTCACTTGGACTGCTTAATCTGGATAAAGAATTATCATCCAGCTGAGGGGGAACAAACCCAGCTGGACTTCAAAGCCCAGTCCATTAGGATTATTCAGTTGAGGGGGAATAAGCTCAGCTGGACATCAGACGCAAAGCTCAAGAAAACTCAGCTGAAGGGAAATCAAGCTAATCGCCAAATACTCAGTTGAGAAGAAACTTAGTCATACAAAAGAAAGACAACCGAGGTATCAGCTGGCTACAATGCCCAGCTGATCAGTTTGTATCTCATGTGCTTATTACTCTGAAGAATATGCTAATTATGTCCGAATAATTTGAATTCATAATTTCAGCGGACATATATTCCTCGGTTAAATTGCTTGATAAGTTTTCTTTCCCATTGCATTAATTGTAAAGTCTGCAGAGTACTGTAGCACGGCAGGATCGAGACAGAAGTTCAAACGTTTGAACCACTTCACGCGCGATTGAAATACACTCGCTGCATGCACATCAGCAGACGTGATGAGTGAATCGCTCCCAGTCGTTGATCTAAATATCAGCTGCTTCAATCTCAACCGTTCATCCATTATGGTAGTTGATATATATGGAAAAGATACGCATATTCTTTCATCTTTCATATTTATCTCTGCAAATTTCAAATCTTCAAAATCTCTATCTATTTTCTACAATTCCCTCGCTCGATCAAAACCAACAAATTGCAGAAATGGCACCCAAGAAATTACTCGTAGGAATGAACCAGTTCAAAGCTTTAATGGCAAAGCTGTCATTTGAGAATGTTCTGTCTACCTCCAACCTCCATATTTCTGAACTCAAAGAGATGGTGGATCTAGTTGCAGACTCCGGTCTCTTGCTCTGGGCAACCGCCATGCCCAAGTTATGCTGAAGAAAGATGCTGCCTTATTCTACCTCAACATTGTTGACGAAGATCGCTTCTATTCATCCCCGTTCGACATGATCATCAAAGGCGCAGATGGAAAGTTTGATTCAACAACTGTTAACATCAAACTGAACAAAATGCTTCGAAAGGTGTTTAATCTATCCAGTGAGGGAGATTTCATTCCGGACGATTACAGTCGTGAGGAAGTGGATGAATTCCTCAGTCAAGAGATGATCATCTCTCCAGAGCCTTATAGAGCGAGCATGTCAAAGCTCCTACTCAAGCCGAAGTACAGGCTATTGCTGGATATTACATAAAAGTGTATACTTGAGATAGCTGGATCTCAAGGAGAGATCAGTATTCTAAAACTCAAGCCAATGATTGCCATGATCAAAGGTGCAAAAGTCAACTAGTTTGACTTCCTACTCAATCGACTGGTCAAGGAATCAGAAAAGATCAAGTTCGACTCCACCAAGACGACGTATTCAAGCTCAGAGCTTCTATATCTATGCTCTAAGATCTCTTTCTTGATAGAGCAAGTTGTGAAAGAGCACATAATGAAGTGGCTTGAATCAGAACCATTTCAAGAAATGAAGATTCTCTTCCAGAGAATTAGTGAAATTAATGATCTCCTGAGGAAATAGTCTGCTGTGAACAAACGCAAGAAGCAGCTGGAAGGAACAGGGCCAGAAATTCCAGCTGAGAAGAAATAGAGAAAAATAAAGCCAGCTGACCTCAAACAAGCTAATGAACCCGTCCAAAAGAAAAGAAAACAGCTGAGAAGAAATAACCTGTAAGAGAGCGGGCATATACTCAACTGGTTGAAACTCGTTCACAGCTAGCTGACAACCAAGCTGAACCCATTTCTACTAATCCCTGCTCACCCCCAAATCAGCCCTGACCCAAAGCTCAACCTCTCACGCAGTTGGCTGATACGTCTTCACAGCCTGCTGTGAACCCAGTTGAACCAGTTCCTCAAAGCTCAACAGAATCAGAGAAGAATGATACAAATGCCTCTCCGTCACTCAACTCCAGTGGCTCAGCCGTCATGGAACCTATGTTTGAAGATTTACGTTTGTGTTCTGACTCAGTATCCAATTCTGGCTCATCTGCCCTTCGCCCTCGTCAAAGATGGAGATCTCAAGTTCAACCTTGCCACCAAGATGGCAACTTGGTACCAAAATGAGCAGTTGATAGAAACCTTCTCCTACGAGAAGTTGAAGACGGATGAAGCATGCCTCCAGTACACATTTGGCTTTGGAAGTCTAGAGGATGCATACTTGCACCAAGATGATCACATTAGAGAAATCATCGAGGTATCTCAACCGTACCCCAAACCTCACCCAGCAGATGTCTGGGAATCTGCCAACAGACTACTCACAGCGGCAGGCTGGAAGACACCATCTGAAGCTGACAACCCCAAGAAGACCCAGCTACTACAACAACTGAAAAGGAGATTGATACTCCACCAAGCCCAATTGCCAATGACGCTCGCACGCTGGTCGAGTTTGAGGTATCAAAACCCAGTCATATCAAGTTCGGAACCCAAACGGACTTTTCTGAAGAGCTCATTGCCGCCATGAAAAAGGCAATTTCTAAAGAAGTCGAAGAAACTTTATTTCAGGATAGAATGAAGTCTCAAGTCGATGTCATCATACGATTCATAGCTCTAGACTGTCAAGTCCGAAATCAATAGCAGACAATTAATAAGATTCATCAATCCATCCTAAACCTCAGCGAGATTACCGAACGCGATCTCAAGAATCTCAAAATGTTGATTGGTCGAACAAACTGCAGAAGAGGGTCCCTGAAATAGTTTCTTTCATAGAAACTTCTTTGGCAACCAGCGTCTCAGAATTATCAAGCCAGCTAGAAGCCATCAAAAAGTTCAACCTCTCCAACAGCTCCGACATTCGCCAGCTCTTTAACCTGTATGAAAAGATGGATGCTCAGTTCTGAGCTGGAAGCAGCAGTAGTGCTCAGCTGAACCTCACCACAGCTGACAACACAGCCCAGATCGATGTTGAAATTGCCCTCGCCAAGCTCAACGCAACCGTCATTAATCTCTCTGCCTCTCTTATTGATAATGCCAAAAAGGAGAAAGAAAAGATTGAAGCTGGAAAAACAATTGAGAGGGAAGTTGCAGCTCAGAGGGAATCTGTGCAGCCAAATCAGTCTGAAATCGACGACTTTGCCAAAGAGCTAGATGAGCAAGAACCAGCTACGTCACCAGCTACGGCAGTCAAGGAGACTTGGAGAGAGAAAACAATTACTCTCGCTAAAGCTTGTGGACATAAGCTAGAAGAATACAATGACTTCAATTGGATATGTAACTTTCACAATGAGCAGAAACGAGAAATGGAGAAGCTGGACAAAATTGTTAAAAAGAAAGTTGAATCACTCAAGCCTGCTGAGAAAAAAACAGAAAAAGAAAAGACAGAGCTACAGGCAAGCCAGGAAGAAACAAGTCTAAACAACTTCAAGTATTCCAAAATCTAACTAGAGAAACCAGATGTAATCAATGATAACTGGGAACAATGCAAAACAGAATTCATCAAAGAGTTCTACTACTTGAATCAATACAAAGGCATGGATCCTGAAACTGCTTTCAAGGATTACCTGCTCGAACTCCATGAGACAAATCCAATGATGGCAAGATCGTTCGCTCTAGCTCCAAGAGAAACGACATTCAGATCAAAGCTCCAAAACTCAAACAATTAAAGCCACCCACTATAGCTGGAACGAATTTTCCTGACAAGGCCCAAATTATCAAAGAAGTTTATCACTGGGCTGTCGAAAGAGGAATCTCCAATACGAAAAATCAAGACGAATGAAAGGAGTTAGAAGAATTCATCTTCAACGAATACGGTCTCAAGACTGACCATCAGATTGAAGAACAGAGGAAGAAACACAATTGAAGACCCAGCCAACTGGGAATCATATTTTGAACTTTTGTACTTAGAAAATTGTAAAATTTCTCTATAAAAGAAAAGTTCCTTTCTTTTAAATCAACCTGATGACAATCTCTCATTGTCCAGGCTCTGAATATGATTATCTACTATGAATGTTTATCTTTTAAAACCTCATTTCCTGTTAAGGGAAAAGTAAATTGTTTTTCCAACTTGGGGTTTTGACATCATCAAAAAGGGGGAAATTGTTGGGAAAATTATAAGAGTTTTGAATTGATTCCAAAACCCAACTGACTCCAACCGAGTAGATGATTGCACAAGCTTAAGTGTTTTTCCAGCTCACCTGTTTGAACTTATAGAGTTTCTAAGTTTACAGATGAAGACGCTAAATACAGCAGTAGATCCAGCTGAAGAATCAGCTGAGTAATTCATCAGAGCTGACACAACAGAGAAGCCCAACAGAGCTGTAGAAGATAACAGCAGACAACAGGAAAGACTCGGCTGACCAAGCTAAGTACACAACAGGGCAAGCCAAGTCGAGTGGACAATAACGATCTCCAGATCCATGACAATCAAGTTCATCCAGACACAGTTGTAGGAAAGATCTAGCTCATGTGACAACTCAGCTCAGCGTCAAGACCCAGTAGAGTTCAAGACACAGCTCAGAGTCAAATAGCACAGCAGAGTCGAAGTCAACTTGAGATAAAGTCAAGAGCTGATCTGGACCATCTAGAACTCGACACCTCAGCACCTAGAAGTCAGACCTAGGATTCCTTTACGAGAAAATCAAGGAAGAAGATAGGACCAACTTGTCAGAAGTTAGGTAGAGATTCAGAAGTGCTCTTTCCAACGGCTAGTTCTAATCTCTCCATATAAATATAAGTTTTCTCCATCAATAGAAAGTGAGAGAATAGAAAGAGAGAGTACACAAGATGAGAGAACAGAAGCTACAAAGAAATAAGACGACTCAAGTCATCATCTAGCAGTGTCTCAGCAATCTTCAAGATCCAACAGCCTCCATGTTTTCTGAGTTCTTATTTAATTTCAGGTTGTTGATGCTCTCTCCCTTTAGAATCTAGGCATATAATCCATCCTATCTTAAGCCTAGTTTGAACGAGTTCATCATACTCAAAGTTCTTCACTGCAAGAACTCGTTCATAGTTAGAAACCCCAAAACCAAACCCACAAACCCAAATTAAGGTTAGGTTAAGGTTCAGGTTCTGTAGTACCCGTAAACTACAAGTTAGGTTCTTCAGTACTCA
Source organism: Agastache rugosa (assembly GCA_031470985.1). Lineage (NCBI taxonomy): Eukaryota > Viridiplantae > Streptophyta > Magnoliopsida > Lamiales > Lamiaceae > Agastache > Agastache rugosa. The sequence continues at coordinate 27,389,895 of CM062608.1, forward strand.
TAAACTGAATGTAGGCTTCAGCTGTGCCCGTAAACAAACTGGTTACGTTTCGATATAGTATGCGTAAACTTGTATCTAGCTCGAGGAATCGAGCTACTAGTGCTCACTGGCTCCCAGCGCCTGCTGGTTGCTCTCAGTGAAGAGCATTCCAGTGAGAGGTGGCTCCCAGCGGCCGCTGGCTGCTGTTTTGAGCCGGCACCCAGCGCGCTCCTATAGCCAGGGGTCTCTGGTCAGCTTCTCCGTCTCTGGTGTCCAGTGCTCGCTCCTTTCTCATGTAAAATTCACCCATTTCCACTTCTTTCTCCCTTTGAATCTTGATAACCTACATCCACCATAAACCACACAAAAAACAACCAAAGGTAACCAAATATGAGAAACAAAAACAGAAAACATGCAAACACATACGAAAACACGACTAAAAAATAACATAAAAACGACACACAAAATGACTAAACAGTCAGCAGAAAGGAGTTTCCCTTTCTTCAAGATCTTGAGAAAATACAACAAGTTTGAGTCGAACGGGGAATGCCAAAGATCATTTGAGGAATTGAGAACACTTAATTCACTTCCCGTACTTACCAAACCAGTGATAGGAGATGTACTTTATCAATACTTCTCCGTTCAAAAACAAGCGCTCAGTACTGTGCTGATAAAGGAGGATGCATCCCTTCAAAGACTAATCTATTATGTGAACATGGCCATACAAGGCCCAGAAGCCCGATACTCAGATATTCAAAAGGTTGCTTTGGCGATTATGGTAGCCTTTAGAAGGTTGAGACCTTATTTTCTCTCTCATAAGATTGTGGTACGAACAAATCTTCCATTTAGACGGATATTGAGCAAGCCAGATCTCTCAGGCAGAATGGTAAAATGGAGTGTAGAGCTCAGCGAATATGAGGTTGACTTTGAACCTAGGACCGCTATAAAAGCTCAAGCTTTGGCTGACTTTATCCAGAAAACCACCAAACCTCTGAAGTGGCTTCAATGGAAAGCTTATGTGGATGGATCAGCAACCCTTACAGGATACGGAGCTGGCATTCTGATATTAACACAAGATGAAGAGGAGTTGAGCTTTGCAGTCAAGTTTGATTTTAAAAGTTCGAATAATGAGGCTGAATACGAGGCCCTTGTTAAAGGAATTGAAACTTGCGGAGTTGGGAGCTCAGAAAGCTTTGATATTCTCAGATTCCCAACTCGTAGTCCAGCAGGTCTCTGGCAACTATGATAAAAATGAAGAAATGATGGTACGGTACGTGGAATGGGTGGAAGCTAAAAGGAGTATTCCTAGAATTCAGACTGAAACAAATACCAAGAGATTCCAACCAAAATGCGGACAGGTTAGCAAAGTTAGCTAGTTCCACCGAGGAAGACCTCCCAGAGAAGGTTACGCTAATTCGAGCCAGATGTAAGCTCACTGGAAAAGAGGCGAATACTACTGAAGATGTGCAAGAATGGCGCTCTCCAATCATACATTTCCTTAAAACGGGTGAAAAACTCACCACCCTTGAGACCTCTAGAAGGAATCTTTACGCGAGATACTAATTGATCGGAGAGCTACTGTTTAGAAGAGCAACTACCCATCCCCTACTTCGATGCTTGTCTCCCCAGGAGGGAAGAAAGTGCTAAAGGAAATACATGAGGGAGAAGTTGGCAGCCATGCAGGAGTTCGAGATCTCATCAGGAGAGCAATCAGAACCAGTGCTACTACTCACGAACTCTCCAAAGAGACGCCATGGAATATGTTAGAAAATGTGATCTCTACCAGAGACATGCACATTTTATACACACACCTGCAGAGAAATTAGATGTACAATATGCGAATTGCCCTTTTGACAAGTGAGGTGTCGATATCGTTGGGAAGATTCTGGTGGTCAAAGGAAAAAAGTGGTACATCATCGTGGCTATAGATTACTTCAGTAAATGGGTAGAGGCGGAGCCCTTAGCCAAGATCACTGAGGATAATGTTATGAAATTCTTGTGGAAAAACATATGTTGCCGCTATGGACTTCCAAGAGTCCTCATCTCGGACAATGGGACGCAGTTCTTGGGAGCAAAAATGAAAAAGTGGTGCAAAGATAGAGACATCGAACAAAGGTTCTCTGCCGTAGCGCACCCAAAAAATAATGGTCAAGTTGAGGTAACCATTTAAAGATCATGTGCGAGGTTTTAAAAATGAAATGCATAAATGACATAAGCATTCACATTCTGAGGTATCTATGTAAAGTAGGATGTATGTGATAAATCCTCTATGATTGCAGGTAGACAATAGAACCATCATTATTGGTATTAAGACCAGGCTGAAGAAGGAAATGACTCAATGGGTGGAAGAACTCGACCAGGTACTATGGGCATATCGTACGAATGCGAAGACAGCGACCAGAATGTCACTTTTTTGTCTATTATACGGAGCAGAAGCAGTACTCTCGGTGGAGATGGCAGCTCCTACTCACAGGATTTTGAGCTACGATGAAGAAGAAAACATAGAGTTAAGAAATGAGAGCTTAGAATCGAGGAGGCCCGAGAGAAAGCACGTTAGAGAACTCAGAAGTTCAAAGCCAGAATGAGAGCTATCCACAACAAGAGGGTGAAGATTAGATCCTTTGAAGAGGGAGACTTAGTAATGAAGAGAGTAGATGCTCTCAAGCCCGTCTGGAAGCTGGAGCCTAATTGGAATGGACCTTTTATCGTCGAAAGGGTGCTCCCAGGAGTAGTCTATGAGCTGATGAAGGCAAATGGCAAGAAGGTACCAAGGCCTTAGAATGTGTGCGATTTGAAGAATTATTTTGTTTAAGTTCAAAGTGTTGTTTTGAATTTAGGAAGAGGACCCATGTGCCATGTTCCCTTCTAAATTTTGTAGGACCCAGCCTTCAACTAGGCGGGTATTCCTGTAATGGCACAAAGAGAACTCGCTGGAAATAAATAAAAGTTTGAGGCACAATTATCCATAATGATATAGTAGAAATCGAGCATAATATGATGAATTATGAGATAAATTCGGAAATAAAGAAAACTACCCTAAAATGGTTAGTAAGAAAATAACCATTTAGAGTGATGTGCCAAAAATTAACCAGAGACCTGTTCTGAGCTATCCTTGGAGGTCTCTCGAGGAGATAGATCTCAAGATTAACTGTACATCTCTCATCGATGATTGATCCCATCAAGAATGGCAATATAGCTCGAGTCAAAGTCGGCCATCACTCCCAATGACGGAAGCGAAGTGAGGTGGACTAAAATATACAGCTCTCCGTAGAGACCTAAACAGTCACGACGAAACATAATTGAAGCCCCTGAAGAGATATCTCCGCGCTTTGAGAGAGAACCTATCTAAACTCATAATGTGTAACTAGATCAACACCTGAAAGAGAAGGTTTTGCGAGTAAATGACACCTCTCAAAATCCTGTTTGCTCAGAGACCTGAGCATCAGTGAGAGGGACCTCGAAGTGGTCTCCGACGTCGTTTCATCTTCAGCACTCGACAACACATGTGAGATGTCCCAAAATAACATAAGGTCTCCATTGTTATTTTGGAAGACCTAGCCTGAAGGAGAACTCGGAACTGAGATCAAAAGATTTAGAAAGAGGTCACTGCGTGAAACCTAGGAAGAAAAGAGACCTAATCAGGTCTCCCGCATCCTTCCTGACCAGACTGACAAAACCACCAGTACATGTCTGCCTTTTGTACTTTTGACAGGATAGTTGTTTTGTACAAAAGGTTAGGAAGAACTAATAGAATTGTGCCATATGTCTCGTCATTAATGAAGATGAAGACATTGCTGCTACTTTACACACAAGAAACCCTCTACACTACGAACTATATATATAAGGAAGTTATATTCATTCCCTCTCTCCTCAAGCATTCTATGTTTTTATTGCTTCTTCTTAAACAAAAGAAAGACACTAACTTAGGCATCGGAGGATTTACGTCGGGATCATCCTCGGCCTCTATTTTGCAGGTTTTCCGACAAGATTCCAACGAAGAGAGTCATAAATATTATGCCCAGCGGCGAGGAACGAACCCAGCTCGTCATATAAAACTGTTCTTGATAGTGAGATAATTTTGGTCTCATTATCTGGCGTCGTCTGTGGGAAATCTGCGCTAAGGCTTGAGTTTCTCATTTTCTATTCACAATGTTCAATCAGTTTATCGCGATTCACAACCCCAAGCTTCATAATTTCAAGATCTAGGGAAACGAAAAAAAAAGCGTTAAGAAAAAAAAACGGGAAGGCAAAACAAGAAATCAGATCTGAAAGAGGGGCTTTTCTCCTCTTCATGTTCGTTGTCCAACCTCATACTAATCTTGTTGTCACTGCGCCGTTATTATCACTAAGTCCGGATTGGGCTCCAACTCACGGTGGAGGAGCAAAACGCAGGCAGAGGCGTTGAACTCGTAACACCGTACACCGCCTGGAACCACCGCCGCTGTGGTGTTGCCTTTTTCACCCTCTTAACTCAGAATCGAAAATGAAAGCAACGATTCACCTGATTCTCTCCAATCTTGGTTTGATTGCTCTAATCCCACTTCTTAATCTTCTGCTTCATAGAGTATATTGTAGTAGATTTGCTGATGTAGATGGGTTTGTGATTCGTTTGAAATTGATGATTTGTTTATGATAGTAGAGTTGTTAATTGAATTGTCTACGGCTTTGTGAATTGTCACTATTGCACGCTAACTATTTGGAGAAAGGCCGCTCACATTTATGCCTATCTTTTGCAAGTTATTACCTAATATTTGCTTGATGAGATTTATAAATAGTTTTGTGGGAAATAGAGCACAAGCATTTGATTTCGAAAAGTTGTGTAACAATTGTTTGATGAGATGAGATTTGATAATAAAAAATTATATTTTATTATGGCTTTCGTTTCTATTTCCTAATGGGACTGAAGTATCACAATTGATTGGATACTTAATTGATATGCTGGATTTCCCTTCCCATATATATATATATATATATATATATATATATATATATATACATTGATTGATACAGGATAAAATTATGGGGCATAGGCCATTAATAATAATTCATAGAAAGAAGAGATTTTCTACCTATACAAATAAATGGGAAATGAGACTTAATGAATTGATTATTTTTATGCCTTCCAAGTGTTTGATAGAATGTCTATGGTACTATTTAACAAGAGATGTTAATTCTATATGATGAATACTTCTTTGCTTTTGAGGTCTGCACCCCAAAATGAAAAATCTGATGTGGCCATTGAAAATGAAGGAAGCTTGACCGCTCAGGGTGACTAGGATTGATAAAAAAAATTGAGGAATAACTTGATAATCTTCAAGGTGATTGCGACGCCGATCACTTTCTAGAGAAGTACAAAAATATGGCTCCAAATTTTTGAATATTGTCGAGGATGAGATCAATAGCTAGAAAGTACCTCCATGGCCAAGCCTTAATGCAAGTGTGAACCAAGGGATGAAGGTGTGGGGTACAAAATATCTCATCAAGCGCTATGAGTAACCTCTGTAAGTATTTAATAGCATTATTTGTTTAAAATGCTTTGGTTGCAATATGTTTTATTGGAATTGATAATCTAAGAATTGTGAGGTTTGATTATCGTTTGCTGGTCAATTGTTTGAGAAAATGACCAAGTGGAATTGTGAAACCAAGCCATTTATATGCATTTTTTGAGTGAGCTTATGATCTAATTCACCCTCTATGCTGCTGCTTATGAAAGAGCTCATTTGTCGATTCACTTGTGAAAGCTCAAGAGTTAAATATCCTTATACTTATGATACGTCTGTGAAATAACTTATTGTTTACATGCTCACATGCTTTGGATCGTACCTGTAATTGAGAGTGAAATCTTTGCTCGTGTCCTCTACATTTTCATATCAAAGTGAGAAAAATAAACGAAAATTATAAATGTCTGAATTTTAGTTATTAGTACCAAGTTTGGACAGATTGTTATTGGTGGGTCGTGTATAATTTATCAGAGCCTCAATAATATTCATCAATTTCTTCGATGACTGGTATTTGAATTGAATTCGAGATCAAGATACTTTAAGTGCTCAGTATACGAGTCACACTGATTTATCATGTTTGATTTCATTGGTTAATTGAATCGCATGGGAATCTTGGTTAGGAGATTAGATCTGAACATGTTTATAATTTGATGCAAAATATATGAGAGGTGATATAATTCCCTCCTTCTTGATGACAATCAATGTGCATATTGCTTGTGCTTATGAATTGCCTGTGTGGTGAAGGTAGTAGCAGAAAATTCACAACTAGTTAGTAATATTTTTGCTAATGTTTGCTTGAATATGTGCTTGCTTGGCTGAAAGATTGAATAAATAAAATAGCCAATGGGCTATTTGAGAAGTCCTATTGTTTGAAATACGTAAGTGCTTGTTTTCTACTCTCGATGACTTTTGATAATTGTACTTGATAAAATGAAGAATATTAGTTGTAGATCCGAATTGATCAGCTCTTTTGACTTCCCAAGTAGCTTTACCATATTGATGTGTATATATTGCTTACATTCGTGTGTATGAATGTTAAGAATTATTTTGAATATTTAACGCAGTAGGGGGGAACTGAAAGTAATAATTTCCCCGAAAAGTGTTTAACAAATTTTGCAGATAGTAGTCAAAGGCCAATACAGAAGGTGATGAGTATCAAAATTGAACCCAAAGGTCGTGAAGAGACCTTGAGGAATAAAGATACTTGTCAAGAGATCTCAATGTACTCTCCGGATTACTCCAAGCCATAATCTCAGGACATGTCATCCCAAGCACTAACTAGCCAGGTCTATCTTCACCCGGTTCCTCAGCAGCCTGAACACAGGCCACCATCACTACTGCATGCTAAACTAAAATTAACCTTACTCCGAGTGACAGCTCATAGTTGAAGTCAGTCGGAGTAGGGGGAGTGGGGTGTACACCCACAACTTTTTATGATTAGCTCAAAATGATCAAATATGAAAATTTGCCGATAATCAGATTGCAAATATATTAGCTCTATCGATGTGCTAAAGTGATAAATTACGTTATTTTCCTCATTGATTGAGCATGTTTTGATTTGTGTATCTAAATACAATCACTTAAAGCAGAAGCGCTTTATCGATACGATTTTATAGTGTGGATCCCCAGGTCAGGGGCCACTATCGAATTAAGCCCCAAATAGAAAATGGGCACAGTGCGGATCCCCTGAACAGGGGCCACTATTGAATGCACAGTGCGGATTACCTGAGCAGGGGCCACTATTGAATTAAGCCCCAAACAGAAAATGGGCACAATGAATGTACAATGCGGATCCCCTAGTCAGGGGCCACTATCGAATTTATAGTGGGGATTTTCTTATCAGGGCCACTATTGAATAAAAAAGGTACTAGAATAGATCGCAATGTGTGTCGTGGTAGCTTTAAAGACCATCCTATGAAAAGTCTATGAATTGATAAAGGAAGAATCGGGAGGTCTCCGCCTTGTGATTTCAGGAAACCTCCTTGATGCAATGAGTACATTAGAAGATAGCTTTACAAGCACTCTCGTAATGTTGGTCATTATGACCACACACAAAGGGTCCTCAAGGGTCCAGTGTCACGTGCATGTGTCTTATCCCACAGAGAGAGAAAGAGCAAAACAACTAGATTTCATGGTTGAGAAATAACCAAAGCCTTGATTTCGCCTGGAGCTGATGAAGACCCCGAAGGCAGCACACAAAGAAAATGAGAGCTCGTCTTTCGAAAGATATGGAGAGAAGAGAGATCACTTAAAATAGAGGATATGAAAATTCAGATAAGAGCTACGTGTCACTTCCGTTCCAGAGAAGGGACATATACCTAGATACTAGCTCTTGGAAGCGAGTAAGAAGAAATCGAGAAAGGAAATATTATCTTTTTTCCCAAAAAAACATGGTGATGGACAACGCTAGCAGTAGCCGAGTTCAGAATTTAAGAAGAGAGGTTCAACAGGAGCCTAGACATATAATTTTTAGAATTTGGATGCAACAAGAGCTTACATCCTAAGATTTAAAAGTGGTGCTCTGCTGTACTAGTAAGGCCAAGTATAGAGTCTTGTTGACGACCCTTATAAAGACCGCTGATTAGTGATTTATACAACTACCACCAAGTCTTTATATGACTTGGAGGAATACAACTCAATCTTCTTACATTAATTCGACAGTGTGCGTAAGCAACCTCAGAGGTCCCCTCAGCCACCACAGATATAAAGAGACACACATTATTGCAGGAGTTCCAAGAATGAAATTCCTTTCAGGTGCCTGACCAGGGAACCATCTAGCACATTTAAAGAAGTTGACTGCTGAGAGCTGAGAGCTGATAAGAAAAGAAAATGGAAGAGGTGAATTGAGGAGCGTGAGCTACAAGCCTAAAAGATAAGCTTCAAAACTCTGAATATTGGAAACAAATATCGACGAGTTGAACTTTGAACGAACTTGGGCAGAAGCCTGAGCTGCAAGCCTAAGAAACGAGCTAAAAATTCAATAAAGTTGAAGTGACCAAAATCGGCATCATCGAGAACAATTTGATACAACGAGCTGGGTTTGTTCCTAGTTGCTGGGGGACAATATTCACGACTCTTCTCCGTTGCAATCTTGTCGGGAAACCTGCAAAACGGAGGCCGGGGGTAGCCCCGGCGTAAATCCTCTGACGCCCAAGTCAGAATTCATTCATCAGAGAACAAAAACTAGAGAAAGAAAGAAAGAGATAAGTTGGGTGTGTGAGTGAGAAGAAGAAGAAGATGAATTTTCTTGTTTTTAAATGGAAGTGGATTTGGCTTTTTATAAGCCATGAAGTCTTTCTTGGAGATAAAGTTTTGGATCAACTTGACATGCCAAGTGACGGGCTGAAATTAGCTCTTTTTTGTGTACCTGCAGAAAGTTAAAGTGGCAGCCATCGTGTCAAATAGACGAAAGTGATGCGAGAGACCTAATGAGGTCTCTCCCTTAGGTTGACCTGATGAGGCTCGTGGTCTGCTTGCTCATTTTCAGGAGACCTTTGTCTATTGTGAACACCCTACCACAGTGGCCTCATTTAGCTTCCGTTTGTTCAGGTCTCCACGGAGACCTATATATATTTTTTACCACATCAGCATCAATATCTTGATCCTCTTTAATGACGAGACAGATGGCACGATTTTATTGATGCTGGTCACTTATGTCTTTCGGCCAAAGAGCATAAGTGTCGGGCAACGGTCATTAGCCTTTGCCGGGGCAGCTGAGGGAAATGCGGGAGACCTAACGAGGTCTCCTTCCTGCTTATCTTATACATACCCTAATCTTAAGATCTACCTCCTCGAGAGACCTCCAAGGATAACTAGAATTAGGTCTCTGGTTATTTTTGGGCACATCATCTACTCCCCCTATTCCAAGTTGAGGTTGACCTTCTACTTGGAGTAATGAGAAATTAGGAGACGTGGAAAATGCGGAGGAGACAGAGCTCCATAGCTTTATCTTTTATATCTTCTCATTCGCTCTATCTCATGAAAATGAGTCTTTTCTTATCTCCTCTTAAAATTCATTTTTCAAATTTTTAAATTCAGGTTTCTGATAGACCTTTTTATCGAACTCCGAGCATAGGCTCTTGCCGAAGCTCACTTTACTCATATTTAAGCTCAATTCACGTCGAAGTTTATCCTTAAGATTTTAAGTTTAGGTCCTACGAGACCTCATTTTATAAATTTTGAATTCAACTCTCATTAAATCTTATTTCATCCATTCCTGAGTGTGGTTCCTGCTAAAGCTCGTCTTTCGAATTTTAGGTTTATGCCAAAGATGATTCCTCAAACTATATTTGCTTCCTCCGAAATTGATTTCAGACTGCTCACGTTGAAGGTCACTCCAATTAGTTCGTGTTGCAGCTCCGACTTATCGTTTAGCATGCTGCTGCTCAGGTTCTTGCAAGAGTCCGTTCGAAGTTCAACTCATGCTGACGCTAATAGATTCTCCAATCGTGAGTTCAGCTCTCGCTAAAGCTTATCTTCTAAGCTCGGGGTTCAAACTCCTGTAACACTTAATTCAAAGTTCAGCTTGCTGGTTCTCGATTTTGAAGTTCGAGTTCAATTCATACTAAATCTCGCTCAGTTCATCCCCTGCTGGACCTCTCTTCTTGAATTTCAATTTCAGCTAAATCTTATTTCGTTTAGTTTTTAGTTCATCTCCCACTGATGCTCATTCAGGGCTCACCTCTTGTTGTCATTTGTTTCTCAAATTCAAAGTTCAGCTCATGCAGAACTTCACTTCTCAAACTCTAAGGTAAGGATTTTGCTGAATATTACTTACAACTTAACTTCTGTTGAAGCTAAATTCATTTTTGAGCACCCCTCCAGTTGAGGTTCCTCATTTCTCCAACTCTAGGTCCATCCTCTGCTCAATTTTATTTATTTAGACTAGAATTTAGGTCGTTGTCAAAGCTCTTATCTCGAGTTCCGAGTTCAAGATTCTCTTTGAACCTTATTTCTTGGTTTCTTGAGCTCATGCTCTCATTAGAGGTCAACTATTATGTATAGAGTTCAGAGTCCTGTTGATCCTTACTTCGCAATCTCTCAATTCAACTCTTGTTGAAGCTTGCTTCACTTTCAGCTTATGTTGAGATTTATTCTTGAGCTCAGCTCACGCTAAAGCTCATGTCTCAAATTCCAATTTCAAACTTCTGTTGGACTTTGCTTCTTAGATTTTGACTTCAGCTCTCGCTGAATCTTACTTCTTTCAATTTTTGTTTCAGCCCACGCTAGAGCTTATACTTCAAACTCTAAGTTTGGGCTCCTTATAACCCTATTTCGAAATTCTAAGTTTAGCTATCGTTGAATCTTACTTCATTCAATTTTAAGCTTAGCTCATGCTGAAGCTTGTCTTGCAAATTGGGGGTTCAGGTCTTCTCTTGACCTTATTTCAAATTTTAAGTTCAGCTCTTGCTGAATCTTGCTTCATTGAATTTTAAGCTTAGCTCATGCTGAAGCTTGTCTTTAAAATTCTGGATTCAGGTCTCCTCTTGACCTTATTTCAAATTCAGAATTCAGCTATCGCTGAATTTTACTTTATTGAATTTTTAGCTTGTTTCTTAGGCTTGCACCTTAGGCTTCTGCCCAAGTTTGCTCAAAGCTACCACGATAAGCATCGCGATCTATTCTGGTATCGCCTTTATTCGATAGTGGTCCTGACAAGAAAATCCCCACTATAAATTCGATAGTGGCCCCTGACTAGGGGATCCGCACTGTACATTCATTGTGCTCATTTTCTGTTTGGGGCTTAATTCAATAATGGCCCCAGCTCAGGGGATCTGCACTGTGCATTCAATAGTGGCCCATGTTCAGGGATCCACACTGTACATTCATTGTGCCCATTTTCTATTTGAGGCTTAATTCAATAGTGGCCCCTGCTCAGGGGATCCGCATTGTGCATTCAATAGTGGCCCATGTTCAGGGATCCGCACTGTAAAATCTTATCGATAAAGCGCTCATGCTTTGAGTGGTTGTATTCAGATACACAAAACAAAACATGCTCAATCAATGAGGAAAATAACGTAATTTATCACTTTAGCACATCGGTAGAGCTAATATATTTACAATCTAATTATGGGCAAATTTTCACATTTGATCATTTTGAGCTAATCATAAAACGTTGTGGGTGTACACCCCACTCCCTCCTACTCCGACTGACTTCCACTATGAGTTGTCACTCGGAGTAAGGTTAATTTTAGTTTATCATGCAATAGTGATGGTGACCTGTGCTCAGGCCGCTCAGGCAGCTGAAGAACCGGGTGAAGAGAGACCTGGCGAGCTAGTTGCTTGGGATGACATGTCTTGAGATCATGGTCTGGAGTAATCCGGAGAGTCGAGATCTCTTGACAAGTCTCTTTACTCATCGAGGTCGAGATCTGGTACATACCTTGTACTAGTTCATGGCGTCTAGATTTAAATTTGAGATTCCCTTTTTTGGATTGATCTCTCATTGATATCTGCAAAGTTCGTTAGCACTTTCTAGGGAAATTATTACTTTCAGTTCCCCATATCTCATCAAATATTTGAAACATTTCTTAGCATGTTAAAAATGCACAAACATACATATACATCAACATATATCACGGATTAACATAGAAAATGCAAGAGCTTCTGAAACATGCAAGTATTAATTGCAATCATCACGAATCTCTGCGAACAGAGAAGTAGTGCTTAAGTACTTCACATTATAAGATTTCTTATGTAGTCATCTCTGATATTTTTATCTAGCTACCCGAGCATTTAACCAAATAAGCACATATTTATAAGCAAGCACAAATATTATCATGTGGACAATTTGTAAACACAAGGCATACGCAGCCGCTATCATCAAGAAAAAGAAAATTATTTCCTAAAAAAAAATTCATGTTCATCATCACGTAAATTGATTATAAAAGAGACTCATGTCTAATCTCGTATAACAGGTTAAAAACAGCCTATTTCGTTATACGATTTCATCTTTGACTAACAAGTAAATTATATCAAACGTCAACATATCATGTTAACTAATAATCATGTTGGCAAGTTATCTCAATCACATTCAGCAAGGTAAGCAATCGAAGTTATTAATATGTCAATCTAAACATATTCATCCAGAAATTTCATGCAAATTAACTCAATTGAAACAATTGATATGTCAATCTAAACATACTCATGATTCATGGGCATTTTCGCAGATTATACCCTGTAAACACCAAGCCTCTTATACGTCAGAGTGGATTTAGCCATTCTATCATACACTTGGAGGGCACAAGCGAAAATGCAATTATTTTTATTGTAATCAGGTCTCATTTCAGCAACCCAACTGACATAATTAGGAAAACTTTTCCTATTCGCCCGTACATCAATCATGAAACGAACCCCTTGCATGGAGTAAATCATACGTCACATGTAGAATTCATTTCAACATAAATAATATAAAGAATACTTCAAAATCAATTTTGAAAGATTTCTATTTTCTTATGCAAACATTCCGATATCAATTTTAATATATATCAATCAACCTCGGCACATTACCACTAATCATAAAATTAACCGGGCACACTTGCGAAGAAATAGTGTAATAGAATATTCAAAACCAAATTCAGGTACCTCAAATCGTGAGGGTAATGAGAATCGATCCGTTGGAGTTTAATGAGACGTTTTGTAATCTCCATCATCACCTCCAGGTTCACAACATCACTTAGGCTTGGCTGTGGAGGCACTTCCTAGCCGTCGTGTGAGGCTGCTGATCATATTCTTAATCACCTGGTGCCACCTCACTGCTTATTTTCAACAAAACAGCGACAACGAGATATCAGTGGTTGTGCTATCCCTCTGTTGTTTCCGCTTTTCATTAGCCATATTAGATGGAGCTTCATGTACTTAGCATTCATTGAAATTTCAGCAATAGTTAACATCAGTCATTCATAGCGAGAAATCAGGAGCTCACAAGTATTTCGATGCCATGCCAGAACATTCAAAAATTCAGAGTCAATTTTCGAAACATACAACATATAAAGATTTGCGGCCTTTTATCAAATTTATGGCTAGTAGGCTCACACCTCCACTCATGAACCACAAGGTACAGTCCATATCAAATACATCACAACATGATTTTTAGATTTGGTGTCTTATTAGACCAATAACATCATACATCCACCAAGCAGTAGTAAGAAACCAGGAAAGAATATGCGGAACAATGTGTGGCTTTTTTCCAAGCATTCTTCAAAAGACGAAAGATGCCGCGAGAGTGGTAAAATTGATACCTCAACCTTTCGTCGTTTCCTATGCACAAGTTCAGGTTTTTTATTTTTTAGGTTTATTTATCAAAAGCAAAAAATATTAAGTCGTAATCCATATACCACTTTCGCGTAATATCGAGGGCAAAGACGATAAATCAAGAGCAAGAGAAATGTTACCATAACCCATTTCACCCTTTCCTAGTTTATTCTTTACACTGCTTTGTCCATCGTGCAGAGATGACAGCTAGTGCGTCGAGGCCTCACAATCAATGAAATCATAATCTGCGCACTCAATGCAGCAAACATACATTAGCAGTGATATATGAGATTTTAAGGAATCTCCTAATTTTTCTAGCTTCAGCAAAGCTTCATCACTTTCATCATTAAATACACTTCAAATAACGAGTTTCACCGCATAATTGAAAGATCAACACTAGAAATGTATGTTGATGTTAAAATATTTGCAAAAAGGAAAGCGAAAAAGGATAATTATTGACAACTAGCTGCATAGAATTCTAAATATTCACATATCCCTCGCACGAGTTGCCCTTTTATACCCTCCAACATGGATAAGTTCTCTATCCACACCAGTGTATTCACATCCAAATGGTTTAGATCTAATATCTCATGTACGCACACTTTAATTCATTGCCACAAATGATCATACCATGAGCACCCAAATCTAGGTGATAATAATTTCTGAATTTTAATAACCATGCTCAAGAAAAATCTGTTGCATCTAGATTTTGCAAGAAATAGTCAAAGTACTATGGGACCTTTTCACAAACAGTTGGAGCGCCATAGTGATAATTCACAAAATCACCCATTATCAAGTCATATAGCCAACCTCACCAGCAAATCTACTGCGAATTAAGCTATGAAACTAAAGATTAAAAGAGGAAATAGAATAAGCAAACCGAGATTGGCGAGAATCAAGTTAATTGGTGCTACTATCGCCGGTTTTGAACCAATGAGGTTCTGAGCGGATAAGCTGCTGTTGCAGCTGTAGTTTATGGCAGCAGTGGTGGTTCACGTTGGTGGCAGCTACAGTGGCATCGATTCAAGGTATATGGTCTTGACTATCTCTACTCTTCGGGGTATAATGTGTCGACGACCTCTGCGTGTGTTTATTCCACCGGCGCGGGTTGGATTCTCGACACCCACAGCCATCTTAGTGACAACGGTGCAGCGACAACGCTTGGTGGGGGGACACAACGTGACGGCATGGAGCATTGGCGACAAGCCTGAGTCGGTGAGACCATTGTTGTGGTATGAGGTACAGTAAAGGACGGCGAACATAAGGAGTGAGAAAACCCCTGTTTCAGATCTGACTTATTGTCTTTTCTCCCCGTTTCTTCTTCTTCTTTTTTATTTGTCCTAGATCTGGAGACTATGAAGTTGCGAATCGTGGTTTGTGATGGCCGATGAACAAAATACATGTGGAGAATAGGGAAACTCACGCCTTAGCCCAAGTTTCCCACAGACGGCGCCAGATGAAGTGACCAAAATCAGTATCATCGAGAACAATTTGATACAACAAAATGGGTTTGTTCCTAGTTGCTGGGGGACAATATTCACGACTCTTCTCCATTGGAATCTTGTCGAAAAACCTGCAAAATGGAGGCCGGGGGTAGCCCCGACGTAAATCCTCCGACGCTCAAGTCAGAATTCATTCATCAGAGAACAAAAACTAGAGAAAGAAAGAAAGAGATAAGTTGAGTGTGTGAGTGAGAAGAAGAAGAAGATGATTTTTCTTGTTTTTAAATGGAAGTGGATTTAGCTTTTTATAAGCCATGAAGTCTTTCTTGGAGATAAAGTTTTGGATCAACTTGACATGCCAAGTGGCGGGTTAAAATTAGCTCTTTTTTGTGTACCTGTAGAAAGTTAAAGTGGCAGCCATCGTGTCAAATAGACGAAAGTGACGCGGGAAACCTGATGAGGTCTCTCCCTTAGGTTGACCTGATGAGGCTCGTGGTCTGCTTGCTCATTTTCAGGAGACCTTTGTCTGTTGTGAACACCCTACCACAGTGGCCTCATTTAGCTTCCGTTTGTTCAGGTCTCCATGGAGACCTATATATATTTTTTACCACATCAGCATCAATATCTTGATCCTCTTTAATGACGAGACAGATGGCACGATTCTATTGATACTGGTCACTTATGTCTTTCGGCCAAAGAGCATAAGTGTCAGGCAACGGTCATTAGCCTTTGTCGGGGCAGCTGAGGGAAATGCGGGAAACCTAACGAGGTCTTCTTCCTGCTTATCTTATACCTACCCTAATCTTGAGATCTACCTCCTCGAGAGACCTCCAAGGATAACTAGAAACAGGTCTATGGTTATTTTTGTGCACATCAAAAGTAAAATTCAGCGATAACTGAATTCTGAATTTGGAATAAGGTCAAGAAGAGACCTGAATCTAGAATTAGAAAGATGAGTCTCAGCATGAGCTGAGCTAAAAATTGAATGAAATAAGATTCAGTGAGAGCTGAATTCTGAATTTGGAGTAAGGTCAAGAGGACACCTGAATCCAGAATTTAAAAAATGAGCTTCAGCATGAGCTGAGCTTAAAATTCAATGAAGTAAGATTCAACGAGACCTAAACTTAGAATTTGAAATAAGGCCAGGAAGAGGCCTGAACCCCCAATTTGCAAGACAAGCTTCAGCATGAGCTAAGCTTAAAATTCAATGAAGTAAAATTCAGCGAGAGTTGAACTTAGAATTTGAAATAAGCCCAGGAAGAGACCAGAATCCAGAATTCAAAAGATGAGCTTCAACATAAGATAAGATAAAAATTGAATGAAGTAAGATTCAGCGATAGCTGAACTTAGAAATAGGGTTAAAAGGAGCCCAAACTTAGAGTTTGAAATATAAGCTTTAACGTGAGCTGAAATAAAAATTGAAAGAAGTAAGATTCATCGAGAGCTGAAGTCAAAATCTAAGAAGCAAAGTCCAACAATAGCTTGAAACTGGAATTTTAGACATGAGCTTGGGCGTCAGCTGAGCTCAAGAATAAGTCTCAACATAAGCTGAAAGTGAAGCAAGCTTCAACAAGAGTTGAATTGAGAGTTGCGAAGTAAGGCCCAACAGGGCTCCGAACTCTATACATAATAGTTGACCTCTAATGGGAGCATGAGCTCAAGAAATCAAGAAATAAGGTTCAAAGAGAAACTTGAACTCAGAACTCGAGAGAAGAGCTTTGGCAGCGACCTAAATTCTAGTTTAAATGAATAAAATTGAGCGGAAGCTGGACTTAGAGTTGGTGAAATGAGGAACTTCAACTGGAGGTGTGCTCAAAAATGAATTTAGCTTCAATAGAAGTTGAGTTGTGAGTAATATTCAGCAAAATCCTTATCTTAGAGAGTTTGAGAAGTAAAGTTCTACATGAGCTGAACTTTGAATTTGAGAAACAAGTGATAACAAGAGGTGAGCCCTGAGTGAGCATCAGTGGGAGATGAACTAAAAATTAAATGAAATAAGATTTAGCAGAAATTGAGCTTCAAGAAGAGAGGTTCAGCAAGGGCCTGAACTGAGAATCTGGACGATAAGCTTCAGCAAGTGCTAAGCGAGATTTAGTATGAATTGAACTCGAACTTCAGAATCGAGAACCAGCAAGCTGAACTTTGAATTAAGTGTGACAAGAGTTTGAGCTCTAAGCTTAGAAGATAAGCTTTAGCGAGAGCTGAGCTCATAATCTAATAAATAAGCTTCAACGAGAGCAGGATGAAGCAAGCTCCAGCATGAGTTGAATGAGATTAGCTCTAGGCATCAGAGCTTATAGTTTTAGAAGTTAGCCTCAGTAAGCACTGAGCTAAAGAATAAAGGAAGAATGATTCAGCAGAAGCTGGACTTGGAGATGTAAGGTTCGATGAGGACCTGAATTAAGAGGTTGAAATAGGAGCCCAAGTGTGAGTCAAGCGAAATGAGATTTTACACGAGCAAAATGGAATGAGCTTCAGCAGAAGCCTGCCCCCGTAGCTCAAAAACCGAGAAGAAGAACAGTAAAATGAATGAGATGAAATTCAACGAGAGCTGGACTAGAAATTTTGAAATGATATGTCCGCAAACCTTAAGAGAGGCCTGAGTTTTGAACCCAAGGGTGGCTATTAGCGAGAGTAGTTGAATTCAGAATTTATAAAATGAGGTCTAGCGAGATCTAAACCTGGAATCTGAAGGATAAGCTCCCACGGGAATTGAACTTAAATAAGAGTAAAGAGAGCTTCGGCAAGAGCCTATGCTCGGAGTTTGAGAAAAAGGTCTATCAGAAACCCGAATTTAAAATTTGAAAAATAAATTTTAAGAGGAGATGAGCTCAAAGGATGAGAAAAGAAAAAGTAGAGAAGATAGCGCTATGGTGATCTATCTTCTCCACATCTCTCACGTCTCGTACTGCTACACTACTCCAAGTAGAGAGATAACTTCAACTTGGAGTAGGGGGAGCAGATGATGTGCCCAAAAATAACCAGAGACCTGTTTTGACCTATCCTTGGAGGTCTCTCGAGGAAATAGATCTCAAGATTAATTGTACATCTCTCATCGATGATTGATCCCGTCAAGAATGGCAATACAGCTCGAGGCAGAGTCGGCCATCACTCTCAATGAGGGAAGGGAGGTGAGGTGGTCTAAAATATACAGCTGTCCGTGGAGACCTGAACAGTCACAACAAAACATAATTGAACCCCTGAAGAGATATCTCTGCGCTTTGAGAGAGAACCTATCTAAACTCATTGTAATACCTCACTTTTTCGTAACTAATCTTAGTAAATAACTAAGATAATTAACTAGAATTTTTAAAATGCGGGAATTTAGTATGAAGTTAAGTTCCGGCAGATAAATTAATTCGGCAGCCCTAATTTGCTGGATTTTGATAATTTAAGTTTTATTTTCGTTTCGGTTAATCCGAAATAAAATATTAAAGGTGTTTATTGTTATGTGCTATTATATTTGCAGTATATGTGAAATATGTACCATTTTTGAAGTATTTGATTTTCTAGGGATTTATGAATTTTCTCCGGCAATTTATTTAATTTTCGGATTTTAATTTCTGAAAATTTTTAAAGGAAGTTAATATTAGGGTTTGAGAAACCCTAATAAATTTATATATATCTAGAGCTTTTAATTAAAGCCTCTATGATTATTTATTTGATGAATGATCAATTAATTAGAGAATTAATTGATCGATTAAGATGAGATTTATATGCTTAATTAGATGTTTAATTAATTAATTAAGCTAAGTTATTAAGCATAATTTTTGCTAGGAAATAAAGCTTGTATCATAAACTTGATTATTATTATTTCCTAATTAAATCTTGTCTAACAATTGTTAGTGATTAATTTAATTACTAATATATATATATATATATATATTGTTAGTAATTAATTTTGAGCATGTGTTATATGTTAACACTAAGGTATATTATTTTATTAATTAAGCTAGTACCACCTCATTATGTTTCCAACATAATGTTGGTGTATGTTGGATGAATAGCCAACATATTAATCTAAATACAATGAATTTAGTGTGTTAGTGTGTATATAAGTTCATGCATCTTCATCACTCTCTGATGCGCCCAAAAATAACCAGAGACCTGTTTTGAGCTATCCTTAGAGGTTTCTCGAGGAGATAGATCTCAAGATTAACTGTACATCTCTCATCGATGATTGATCCCGTCAAGAATGGCAATACAACTCGACACAGAGTCGGCCATCACTCCCAATGAGGGAAGCGAGGTGAGGTGGTCTAAAATATACAGCTCTCCGTGGAGACATGAACAATCACGACAAAACATAATTGAAGCCCCTGGAGAGATATCTCCGCGTTTTGAGAGAGAACCTATTTAAACTCATAATGTGTAACTAGATCAACACCTGAAAGAGAAGGTTTGGCGAGTAAATAACACCTCTCAAAATCCTGTTTGCTCAGAGACCTGAGCATCAGTGAGAAGGACCTCGAAGTGGTCTCCGATGTCGTTTCATCTTCAGCACTCGACAACACATGTGAGATGCCCCAAAATAACTTAAGGTCTCCATTGTTATTTTGGGAGACCTAGCCTGAAGGAGAACTCGGAACTGAGATCAAAAGATTTAGAAAGAGGTCACTGCGTGCACCTGGGAAGAAAAGAGACCTAATCAGGTCTCCCGCATCCTTCCTGACCAGACTGACAAAACCACCAGTAGCTGTATGTCTTTTATACTTTTAGTAGAACAGCTGTCTGCACAAAAGGTTAGAAAGAACCAATAGAATTGTGCCATCTGTCTCGTCATTAATGAAGACCAAAACATTACTGCTACTTTACACACCAGAGATACTCTACACTACGCACTATATATACAAAGAAGTTATATCATTCTCTCTCTCCTCAAGCATTCTCTGTTATCGCTTCTTCTTAAACAAAAGAAAGTCACTAACTTAGGCATCGGAGGATTTACGCCGGGACCATCCCCGGCCTCCATTTTGCAGGTCTTTCGGCAAGATTCCAACGGCGAAGAAAGAACCCAGTTTGTTGTATCAAACTATTCTCGATGATGCTGATTTCGGTAGAATCACCTCCAACTCATGGGTCTCGTCTAAAATCATAGGTGTGGTATTTCTGGTCGTATTAAATGGCGCCGTCTATGGGAAACTCGGGCTTTGGCGTGATTTTATTCGTGTTGGAGTTTCAGTTTCCGTCAAATTTTCTACATTAATCATGCTCGAAGAACTATGGGAGAATGCTTCTTGCTCTTCAGCAATGATTGTTGCCCAATCCTAAGGTCCTTTTCAGTTGCTGGACTCACAAAGTTATCCGTTAAATTAATTGAGATCCTGGAGAAAAGGGCGAGAAAATATCGTTTCCCTCCCTTGAAGTCAGATCGGGAAAAAGACGGGCCACTTCTAGTGACGGATCTGGGATGGTGAGATAGACGCAGCGTTGCGAGCAAGGTGGGTTGTAATTTTGCTTTGAAGCATGCCCTACTTCTTTGGCAGAGACGAAGATCTCGTCGGTTTTCTCCTTCGCCTCCTTACGGGTTAATCGGACCATCCGCTGGATCCGCTTCACAATACTTGTGTCATTCATTTTCTGAATCTGCTTACGAATTCTGGTTTGAACATTTTTACCCATTTTGATTTATGCTCTAGTCGTGGGTATCTGAGGCGGTACCCCTGTGATTTGTTGAGATTATTAATTCTTTGTTACAACGTGGGTGCGTATTTGATTTGATATGTTTTGCTAGCGCTGTTTGATTTACAATTATGTGGGCTGATTTATGTTTTGATGATCTATCAGTGTAGTGATAAGGTTTCTTTCGGAATCAGATTTTGATAGTGGTCTGAGGTGGAGTTTTGTTGCTTTATCATGATGATCAGAATGATTTATCTAATGAAGTCCATAGCTATGATTTGATAATATGAAAATAGTGAAATGATGGATGATACGTGGTGTTGTGATTTGGAAATCTGGTTTTCTAGTTGATCTATATTGATCTGATGGGTGTTGTTGACTCTGTGACTTGGGTCATTTGCAAATTTTGTGATTTATCACTGTGGCACACCAAATGTTTGTGAAAAGGTCATTTAGAGCTTTAGCCATTTTAAACAAAACCTGGGCAACATTTTCAGTTTCCAATCGTTGTCGATTTGCGGATAATCATAGGAGAGTGTGTAGATTGCTCGTTGTATGATATTCACATTCTTAACTGATTATATTTGATTTGATTCTGCGGTACCGCGGGCTATATAATTGATATGGTATTGTTTGTAATCGCCTCGTTATCTCGGTTGGGAATATGAGTTATGAACTTAGATTTGAAGGCTGTCGCACTTGCATTAATTTCTGTGGAATTTTGTGCCTCGATTATGCTAAATGAGGCCTGCTGCGGATAATAGGCGGTCAAGGAAAATGGGCCGATAGAATGCAGTCATGGTCGACGCTCTAAGAGCTCTATGAAGTGAAGGCCAATCCAGAAAAACAGAAGATAGCACAACCGCCGACATCTCCTTGTCCGTCTTCTTTGGTGAAAATAAGGAGTGAGGCGAGTCAGACGGTTAATGATGAGGTCAGCGGCCACACAGCTCAGTTGAAAGGCACCTCCACGGCCAAAGCTTAGCGAAAGTGAGAACCAAGAATTGAAGATGGGAAGTACAGACTATCTCATCAAGCTATTTGAGCAAGCCCTGTAAGTTTTTGGCATCATTCTTCGTTTAAAATTCTCTAGTGGCAATATGTGTCATTGGATAAATTTCAGCAATATGAAAATTGTTAGTTTTGATAATTGTTGGCCAATCAATTATTTGAGAAAATGACCAGGTGGAAGTTTATACCTATATGTGCTTTAGAATAAGCTTGGGCCTCAATTCGTCATCTACTCTGTATAAGAAAGAGCTCATATGTCGATTTAGTTATGAAAGCTCGAGAGCTGAATAACCCTATGCTGGTGATATACTTATGAAATAACTTATCGTTTATATGCTCATATGATTTGAGCAAGTAGTTGTTGGTGTGTCATGTTTAATAATATTCATCAATTCCTTTGATATCTGGTATTTGAACTAAATTCAAGATTGAGATACTTCGAGTGCTCAATATATGAGTGATCATATTGATTTATCATGTTTGATTTCATTAATTTGAATCATAATGGAATCTTGGTTAGGAGATTAGATCGGAACATGTTTATAATTTGATGCAAAATATATGAGAGGTGATATAATTCCCTCCTTCTTGATGACAATCAATGTGCATATTGTTTGTGCTTATGAATTGCCTGTGTGGAGAAGGTAGTAGCAGAAAATTCACAACTAGTTAGTAATATTTTTGCTAATGTTTGTTTGAATATGTGCTTGCTTGGCTGAAAGATTGAATAAATAAAATAGCCAATGGGTAACTAGATCCACACCTGAAAGAGAAGGTTTGGCGAGTAAATAACACCTCTCAAAATCCTGTTTGCTCAGAGACCTGAGCATCAGTGAGAAGGACCTCGAAGTGGTCTCCGACGTCGTTTCATCTTCAGCACTCGACAACACATGTGAGATGCCCCAAAATAACTTAAGGTCTCCATTGTTATTTTGGGAGACCTAGCCTGAAGGAGAACTCGGAACTGAGATCAAAAGATTTAGAAAGAGGTCGCTGCGTGCACCTGGGAAGAAAAGAGACCTAATCAGGTCTCCCGCATCCTTCCTGACCAGACTGACAAAACCACCAGTAGCTGTCTGTCTTTTGTACTTTTAGCAGAACAACTGTCTGCACAAAAGGTTAGAAAGAACCAATAGAATTGTGCCATCTGTCTCGTCATTAATGAAGACCAAAACATTGCTGCTACTTTACACACCAGAGATACTCTACACTACGCACTATATATACAAAGAAGTTATATCATTCTCTCCATCCTCAAGCATTCTCTGTTTTTATCGCTTCTTCTTAAACAAAAGAAAGTCACTAACTTAGGCATTGGAGGATTTACACCGGGACCATCCCCGGCCTCCATTTTGCAGGTCTTCCGGCAAGATTCCAACGGAGAGAGTCGTGAATATTACGCCCCAGCACCGAAGAAAAAACCCTGTTCATTGTATCAAACTATTCTCGATGATGCTGATTTCGGTAGAATCACCTCCAACTCGTGGGTCTCGTCTAAAATCATAGGTGTGGTATTTCTGGTCGTATTACTCTCTCTTCACTCTTAACACACACACGACACGCACACACTCATACACACACCGCTGCACACACTCACACACAATCACCATTGAAGAAGCTTCATCAAGCTCAAGTGATCAAATAAAGTAACATCCAAATTAATTAAAAAGGTTAGATCTATCACTAATTAAGCTCTTAGCTCAAGATTGGGCATGAAAATCCATTTTTTTCATTTTCTAAAATTTTCGAAAATTGTATATGTCGATAGATGGATTTGATCTTCAAGTATGATGTTAATTACATGATTTAGATTATAAGTTTATCATTAAATCATTGAGAAATCAAACCCTAATTCTAATCTCTATTTTTCGAAAATTATTAAATAATTAGGGGTTTTTTTATTATTAATTTAATTGATCAAATTGATTAATTATATGAGTTTCTATGATGATTATAAGTATGTTATATGATTGAATTTAGCAAGAATTTAGCTATTTATTATTTAAATTAAAAAGGCCGAAAATTAGGCCAAAATTAGGGTTTTTAGAATGTGATCTTCTATGATCAAATTGATGATTGATATGAGCTTATATGATGTCTATGAGCATGATGAATAATTGAATTGAGAAAAATTTAATCAATTTCTTATTTATTTTAATAATAGCCGAAAATTTGGCTAAAAATAGGAAAATTTGATTTTGATGTTCTAAGCTTGAATTGATGATCAATGTATGCTTAATTGATGTTATTGAGCATAATGATATGTGGTTTCAATGAGTTAGAATTCCCCTTGCCCTAATTTTAATTAAATTCGAAATTATTAGGGTTTGCAAGTTGGGACTTTTTTATGATGAATTTCTATGATGAAATTGATGATGTATTTGAGTTTAGATGATGAATTGATTGGAATTTTTAGAGCTCAATTGTGAAATTTGAAAAATTAAAGTTTGCTTAAAATTAGGGGTTTCTATTTTAAAGCATAATTTGATTAAGTATTGATATAAATAATCCCTATGATGATATTTAAGAATATTATAAGTGAAATTGGAGAAAAATAATTAATCTAGACCTTAATAGTGAAATTTTCGAAAGTTATAAGAACTAGGGTTTCAATTTTCTCCAATTTAATTAAGTAATAATGTTACAATTAAAGGTTATAAATTAAATTGAGATGTTAGGAATTGATTAAAATGAAATTGGATATTTATTTTTCCAATTTCTAAAAAGGCCGAAAATTATCAAAGAAAATAAAAGTATTATTTGATTTTTAATCAAGAAAATAATGGTAGAAATGAATTCTACGATAAAAATTAAGCATCGTAGAATTTTTCGGAATTTTAATACAAAGTTTTAAGATTTTTCTAATTTCCGGCTATTTTTCAAAGTCGGAGGTTTATACGTATAGAATAGCTTTATTAATAATGTGATTATGTAATTATGTCACATTTAGTATAAAAAGTACAAGGAATTAATTTGAAATTTTTCGAAACTCGTTTGTCGAGTCGAATATATTTCAAAGTTGAAAATATGAATAGTAAGAATTAATTATAAATTAAATGAATGATAATGAGGATGTTAATTGTTAATTAAATGCTCATGATATTGTTAGCTATTAATTATATATGCTGATGGTCATTAGTTGATAATGACGTGCTAATGACGAATTAATTTATTAAGTCATTAACAAGTAAATATGTCAAGGACATATTTTATTGATGTAATGTTATGATTATATGCTTAATAAATTAAATGAAGAGTTTTAGTATTAATTAAATGTTTATATGATTAAAGGATATGTTTGTTATCCTAAAATGTTAATATGATAAAAAATAAGTTTAGTTCATTAATGAAGTAATTAATATGAGTTTAATTTTTAATTGTATGTTAATAAAGAGATTAAGCATTTTAAATATGCTTAATTAATGAAATAAAGAGCTTAAATGCCAATTAAATGCTTATGTAATTAAGTAATATATTATTACGAAGTTAAATGATAAATTATATATTTATATGTTATTTATGAAGTTAAATGATGAATTATATGATTATAAGTTTTTTTTAAATATTTTCTGAAGTTATAATCGATTAATTATTGATTAAGGAATTAAGTAAGAAAGAAAAAGAAAATTAGAAAAGTTTAGTTTCTAATTGCCGAGAGAAAATTTCTAGGAAAGTCGAATTAAAGAAGAAAATATTAAATATAGCAGCGGCATCCCTTATTTTAATATTTAAACTTTTTCCGCTCTTATATTTAAATTAATTCTTAAATTGAAGGATCGAGCGGAAACATAAAGTAAGGAAAAGCCGAGAAGTAAGCTTGTAGATAAAGTCGCCAGTTCAGGTGGGCTTTCTGAACTAAAGAAATAAAGAATATGATATTATGATTATATATATGTGTGATGATTTTTAAAGTGATTGACTTGCCAATTTTTGAAGTTTTTGTATGATACCCTCTATCAAGGAAAGACGAATTCGGTCCAACTTAAGGTGGGATTTATGTACACTATGTTGTAATCGGGAGCCTTCCTTTTTGGTGGAACGATTACAAGTGTTTGAGAAGGAGGCCTACTTCTCAACACTCAAAAGTTATAGTAGATGTGGTACATACATAAAAAGTATTTTGACTGCAGTCACTTATATGAAAGAAAAAGGTTTTGGCAAGCACAAGTTTGTTTTCAAGTGTATATAAATACTTATGCTATGTTTTATGGCAAGTTTTCAATCTATAGCTCTAAGTAACAGTTTTCAATTATTTTTGGCATGTGTCCACTGAGTGCGAAAGTACTCAGCCCTGCATGTTATTTCTAAAATGTGCAGGTTAGCTCGGATGGGAAAGGAGTGTGCTGGGCGGACTTTTTATTGTTGATCTCTTGAGTTTTCTGTTGATGTTGAGCAGGGTTATATGTCTTCATACATATAACCAAAGATATGATATGTTTTTCCACTGCAACACTCTGAACTTATTCAGTAATTGTTGTCCTATTATGATGATGGAAACTATGACTTGATAAACTTTGTTTCCGTTACGAAAACTCCGATACGAGATGGTGTTGTATTTTGACCATTCTCGTTATTTTGATTTTGAACTTTAAAAATAAATTATTATTAATGTCGCTGTTTGATATTTGATTCAGCTTGAGTTTGCCTTGAAAGTATGATTCATTGTGATGTGCCCAAAAATAACCAGAGGCCTGTTTTAGGTCTTTACCAAAGGTCTCTCAAGAAGAGAGGTCTTCGAACTAGGGCTCGTGTAAGATAGGTGGAAAAAGAGACCTCGTCAGGTCTCCCGCATCTTCAGCACAACTGCCCGACAACATGTGTGAGGTACCCCAAAGGAGAACTTTGAACCAAGGTCAAGAGAACTAGAAAGAGGCCACCGCGTGGACGTGGGAAGAAAAGAGACTTAATCAGGTCTCCCGCATCCTGCCTGACCAGACTGACAAAGCTACCAGTAGCTGCCTGCCTTTTGTATTTTTGGCAGGATAGTTGTCAGCAAAGAAATTGGAAAGAGCTAATGGTAACATGCCACCTGTCCTTGGAGTAGTTGAAGCTACTTTGTCCACAAGAAATGCCTTGTACTATATATAAGGAAGTTACACCCATTTTGACATACATTCTCACACACCCAATGCTTCTCTCACTCTCTTTTTCTTTCTCTAGTTTTTATTCTCTAATGAATGAATTCTAACTTGGGCGTCGGAGGATTTACGTCGGGACCATCCCCGGCCTCCATTTTGCAGGTCCTTCGGCAAGATTCCAACGGAGAGAGTCGTGAATATTGCACCCCAGCAGCGAAGAAAGAACCCATTTCGTTGTATCAAACTACTCTCGATGATGTTGATTTCGGTAGAATCACCTCCAACTCATGGGTTTATCTAAAATCATAGATGTGGTATTTCTGGTCGTATTAAATGGCGCCGTCTATGGGAAACTTGGGCTTATAATCTACTAAATAAGCTTCAACGAGAGCTGGATGAAGCAAGCTCCAGCATGTGTTGAATGAGATTAGCTCTAGGAATCACAGCTCATAGTCTGAGAAGTGAGCTTCAGTAAGAACTGAGTAAAGAATAAATGAAGAATGATCCAGCAGAAGCTGTACTTCGAGATGTAAGGTTTGATGGGGACCTGAATAGGTTTAAATAGGAGACCAAGTGTGAGTTAGGAGAAATAAGATTTCGCACGAGCAAAGTGAAGTGAGCTTCAGTGGTAGCTTGACCCCGTAGCTCAAAAATTGAAAGAAGAACTGGAAAATGAATGAGATAAGATTCAACGAAAGCTGAACTTTCAGAAACAGAACTCAACAGAGACCTAAACTTAGAGCTTAAAAGATGAGTTTTCGCATGAGCTAAACTCAAATACGATTAAAATGAGCTTCCACAAGAGCCTAGGCTCATAGTTCGAGATGTAAGATCCAGTAGGGATCCGAATTAAAAATTTGAAAGATGAACTTCATCAAGATAAATTCAAGGAAGGGATGAAGTATAACTCAGAGAGCTGAACTCATTTGAATAAAGAATTTTGGCATGAGCTTGAGTTTAAAATTGTAAAATGGAAAGTATTCATGAGCTGCATTTTAAACTTTGAATGAGCTATGGTGCTCTGTCTCCTCCGCATTTCTCACGTCTCCTAATTTCACATTACTCCAAGTAGAAGGTCAGCCTCAACTTGGAGTAGGGGGGTGATACGATCCTTGATGACCGATCGAAGAACTCGCACGCGGAAGACTTGATACAACGGATAATCGGATGGAAGATCCCAAAATCTCTGAATCTAATCACGAAATGATTTAGGAGAACGAATCCCTAAACCCCAACGTGAAGTTGATACAGCAACTCGGGGACGATGAATGACACACGAACGAGGGATGGTTGACTCGTCGATTCGTCAATAAATGAACTCGACTTGGCAAAACCAAGAAGAAATTCGAAACTCTCAAGAGAGAAGTGAAAACTCACGATTTAATTATGAATAAAGTCCAATTTTCGTCCAAAACACAGCCCTCTATATATAGAGGTGAAAACCTAATTCAACTAGGAAACTAAACATGGAAAATAAGTCCTAACCTAATAAGGAAACAAATCCTTAGTCAAAACAAAACATAAAAGTCAAAACTGACTCAACTAAGGCCTAATTTCAGCCACCCTAAATAAATCCACGAAAATAATAAATAAAATAACAAAAACTACTAATTAACAAAACTACAAATCTTCAACCGATCCCACTTAGCACTTTCTTGATCTTCTTTGTTCTAGCTCTCGTGATTGGCCCAACAGGAACTTGGATCGGACTACGGGCTGCATCATTCCCCTCCTCTTGAAGAGGATTTGTCCTCAAATCCAAAGCATCACTCCAAATGCTTGGACCAAAACCCAAATCTTCTATCATCACAACAAACGAATTTTGGACCATATCTTTTCCCCATTGCGCATCATGCTTCTTCCTCGGCTCCGGCTCATCGTGAAGCTTGACTAGATCTTTATAGACTTATTCTTGATCCTCGGGAAAGACAACATCAAATTCCTGCAACACCGAACGAATAGAAAGGGATAGAGAAGAGAGATCAGTATCAATAGTCAAACTCTCTACTATCATCGGCCTCTCCTCATTCACATCCTCCTTCAATTCACTAGCCCTCGCTAGAAATGACTTCGGAATCAACCCATTCTCTCTTTTATCGACAGTCTGCTCCTTGAGCTGCTCATTGGAATCCACCTTGGAATTCGTGTGAAAGATGTTATCTCGCTGTTCCTCTTCAACGCCTATAATTTGCGTCAAAGCTTTCTGTGTATCCAAAGTAGTTGGATCACAAATCTCAAACACATCTTCACATGAATCCTCCAAATTTTGTATCTTAGGATCAACATCCTCTTTAACCTCACCCTCAACTTTAATCTCCATCTCCCTTGAATTTGAACATTCTTCATCTTTGGGATCAACCACGCCATCATCTTTAATCATCATCTGCTTTTGATTCGAGCATTGGCTTGTTTGACTGGTAATGGAGATTTCTTCTGATTTCTGCTTTGACAATGACTGATTCCCTTCATAGATCCAATGATTCGACTTCCCTCCAAGATACGACTTACGATCGTTTTTCCTTTGGATTGAGGGATTGCTCACTTTGATATCTCTCCAGTTGTTATCCTCATGATCCCTTGCTCCACCTCTCCTTCTATTGCTCCTATAAAATAGTCGATAAGCATGCGCGTAGTTATCCACATAAGATTTCTCTTCGTTCACCAAACTCTTTCGAGGACACCTAATTGGATGAAGAAAATTCTGAGTTTGTCTCTTCCTAGATTGCTCTATTCAATCTAACCTCTCATGCACCAACTCCAATTTTGACTTCAGAACCTTTCCCAATTCTGACGTGAGTGCCTCTATCATGAACTTCATCTCTGGATCAATGATAGGCTGATCCTCCGTATATGAAACCTGTTCAACTTCTCTTGACATATTGACACAAAAAAACAAGATGATTAGTAAAAATAAGACCTCACCACCTCACAACTCTCGTGTATCACTCAAGATGGAACCACTCAACTCTAGTGTATCACACTCAGATATGGCTTTTTCAATCTCTCTAATAATCTCACAAACTCTCTTGCCTTTTTCCACTCTGAATTCTCTCTCAAGGAATCGAACTCTCTCAACAGTTTTTTATTCCCGTGAACAGTAACGTGAACAGTAACTTCACGGTGAACAGTAACTTCGCGGGTGGACACGACGAAACGAAACGGAAACTACACCAAAACAGAAAACATAAAGAGACGAAACCCTAACTGAACAGTAACGACACCGAAACAGATCTGGAATATGTATGATCGAAGCAAAACACGACAAACGATATAAAAACTCAATTTAAACCTAAATCGACGCCTAGAATCCCCGAAGAAGACCCGACGGGAATCTATAGCAATTCAACTCCAATTGAGCTGAAATTTTCACAAAAACTATAAATTGAAAACAGGAACAACATATCCAAAATTCAGCAAAAACGTACGAGTAAAACTCAAAAACACAAAATTCACGAACATGACGTGATCTGAAACTGGACCAAAAAAACTCCGATTAAGCCGAAATTTTAACACAACCTAGATACTGATATAGGAAAAAAACATATCCAAAAATCAGAAAATTCGCACGAGTATAACTCAAAAATGCTCGTTGCTCAATTTCGGTCAGATTTCAGAAACTGGAACGAAATACGAAACTGAACAGAAACGAAATAAGAAACTGAAACAGACGAAACTGGACAGAAACGAAACCTAAACTTCTACCCTTGACACGAAGATAGAACAACGAAACCTGGATACGAAACGCGGCTCTGGTGCCAAATGATACGATCCTTGATGACCGATCGAAGAACTCGCACGCGGAAGACTTGATACAACGGATAATCGGATGGAAGATCCCAAAACCTCTGAATCTAACCACAAAATGATTTAGGAGAACGGATCCCTAAACCCCAACATGAAGTTGATGCAGCAACTCGGGGACGATGAATGACACACGAACGAGGGATGGTTGACTCGTCGATTCGTCAATAAATGAACTCGACTTGGCAAAACCAAGAAGAAATTCGAAACTCTCAAGAGAGAAGTGAAAACTCACGATTTAATTATGAATAAAGTCCAATTTTCGTCCAAAACACAGCCCTCTATATATAGAGGTGAAAACCTAATTCAACTAGGAAACTAAACATGGAAAATAACTCCTAACCTAATAAAGAAACAAATTCTTAGTCAAAACAAAGCATAAAAGTCAAAACTGACTCAACTAAGGACTAATTTCAGCCAGCCTAAATAAACCCACAAAAATAATAAATAAAATAACAAAAACTACTAATTAACTAAACTATAAATCTTCAACCGATCCCACTTAGCACTTTCTTGAACTTCTTTGCTCTAGCTCTTGTGATTGGCCCAACAGGAACTTGGATCGGACTACAGGCTGCATCATTCCCCTCCTCTTGAAGAGGATTTGTCCTCAAATCCAAAGCATCACTCCAGAAGAGAGTGATGATGTGCCAAAAAATAACCAGAGGCCTGTTTTAGGTCTTTACCGAAGGTCTCTCAAGAAGAGAGGTCTTCGAACTAGGGCTCGTGTAAGATAGGTGGAAAAAGAGACCTCGTCAGGTCTCCCGCATCTTCAGTACAACTGCCCGACAACATGTGTGAGGTACCCCAAAGGAGAACTTTGAACCAAGGTCAAGAGAACTAGAAAGAGGCCACCGCGTGGACGTGGGAAGAAAAGAGACTTAATCAGGTCTCCCGCATCCTGCCTGACCAGACTGACAAAGCTACCAGTAGCTGCCTGCCTTTTGTATTTTTAGCAGGATAGTTGTCAGCAAAGAAATTGGAAAGAGCTAATGGTAACATGCCACCTGTCCTTGGAGTAGTTGAAGCTACTTTGTCCACAAGAAATGCCTTGTACTATATATAAGGAAGTTACACCCATTTTGACATACATTCTCACACACCCAATGCTTCTCTCTCTCTCTTTTTCTTTCTCTAGTTTTTTATTCTCTGATGAATGAATTCTAACTTAGGCATCGGAGGATTTACACCGGGACCATTCCCGGCCTCCATTTTGCAGATCCTTCGGCAAGATTCCAACGGAGAGAGTCGTGAATATTGCGCCCCAGCAGCGAAGAAAGAACCCAGTTCGTTGTATCGAACTACTCTCGATGATGCTAATTTCGGTAGAATCACCTCCAACTCATGGGTTTCGTCTAAAATCATAGATGCGGTATTTATGGTCGTATTACATTGTATGATTGATTTTTGTTGGATAACTGGGTCGTTATCTTGTTCCTTGGTTAATCATAAATTGTGTACGTCGTGTGACCCACTGGCTTGGTCATCTTCATTCTAACTCGGGTTGCGACACTCATAATGTGTAACTAGATCAACACCTGAAAGAGAAGGTTTTGCGAGTAAATGACACCTCTCAAAATCCTGTTTGCTCAGAGACCTGAGCATCAGTGAGAGGGACCTCAAAGTGGTCTCTGACGTCGTTTTATCTTCAGCACTCGACAACACATGTGAGATGCCCCAAAATAACTTAATGTCTCCATTGTTATTTTGGAAGACCTAGCTTGAAGGAGAACTCGGAACTGAGATCAAAAGATTTAGAAAGAGGTCGCTGCATGGACCTAGGAAGAAAAGAGACCTAATCAGGTCTTCCGCATCCTTCCTGACCAGACTGACAAAACCACCAGTAGATGTCTGCCTTATGTACTTTTGACAGGATAGTTGTTTTGTACAAAAGGTTAGGAAGAACTAATAGAAGTGTGCCATCTGTCTCATCATTAATGAAGATGAAGACATTGCTGCTACTTTACACACAAGAAACCCTCTACACTACGCACTATATATATAAGGAAGTTATATTCATTCTCTCTCTCCTCAAGCATTGTATGTTTTTATTGCTTCTTCTTAAACAAAAAAAGACACTAACTTAGGCATCGGAGGATTTACGCCGGGATCATTCCCGGCCTCTATTTTGCAGGTTTTCCGACAAGATTCCAATGAAGAGAATCGTAAATATTATGCCCAGCGGCGAGGAACGAACCCAGCTCGTCATATAAAACTGTTCTTGATGATAAGATAGTTTTGGTCTCATTATAGAGTTAGGAGGGATAGGAGTATACAGAAGAGTACTCAGCACCCCCTAACGAAAATCAGAAACGAGACATCTCAAATAGGTAACATAACAAAGACATCGATATAATAACCATAACGATATGAGTAAGGCAAAAGGGGCGGCACATACGAAAAGTACTACAGCGCACATATTACAAAAAATGACGACTAGTTCAAATAGATAACAAAGGGTAGGAACGATACAAAGGTTCATATCAAAAGAGGATATCTACTCATGTTCCTCAGGCTAACTTGGCTTGTCTGCCTACGCTGGCAAGAGCCCTTGGTAAAGCCAGACGGAACTTATAATGAATTCAATAAGCATAACGCAAAGGTGAGAGCAGAAAAAGTCAATAAATACCTAAAAGAGGAATCGAAGCGGTTGGGTTTAGCCTAGAGGAGGGCTGACCCTCCAAGGGGTGTCGGAGTCAGAAGGGAAAGCATCATAGATCGGAAGAGGAAGAGATGTCAGGAGAGCACACATATCACATTCAACCAACCAAAAGCAGATAGCCTATTCCATAACAGGAAGCCACCAGTTTTCACCTAGAGGCGCTAAGGGATCCCCCTTGAAGGAAAAAGGTGGAGGCAGATGAAGAATGATGGAGTTGACATTGATAGGTTCCTTGAAACCTAATTGATGAGCGTTAGCTAACACTGTCATAGCACATCTCTTAGCGAGATAAGCAACGTCGTTGCGAGTGAGAGAGGTATTTAGGAGAACGCTAATAGGCAGAGATCAGTCCTTCATGGAGAATTTGAAGGAATTGCTGGCCCAAAGAAGTGCGCAATATGAACAGACGACAGGAGTCCAAGCCCTCAGCGTAACCTGCTTCAAAAGACAACTCGTTCTGATGGAGTGACTGTCGTACGATAGATAACTCCTTTTCCGCTCGAGTTAGATAAATGCTGAGATCAGCGTTCACAGAGCTCAAAGCTGCATTTTCCGTTGAGAGGGCACATAGCTTCTACAAGGTGTCTGCGAATTCCTTATCACGTCTCTTCAATTCCACGTTCGCAGCAACCAGCTTGGTATTAGAAGATGCCAACTTCCTATTCTCGGCAGACACGGCCTTACTTCTTTCTTCAAAATCCAACACCTGTTTCTTAGCATGAGATAGGGACTTGATCAACTGATCTATTTGTTGGTCCTTGAAGGAATCATCGTACTTCAAGAGCCGACTGTGAGCGCTAATTAGCTGTACGAAGGGAAAGATAATAAGAACAAATAATACCTTGTCACCATTAGAAGATAACAAAATGGTAAGAAGAAAGTAAAAAGAGGGATACCTGCACTAGACAGTGAGCACTCTCCTTTCGCAATTCTTTTAATGTGGAAACACTAGCCCGCTTCTCCTCATCAGACATAGGAATAGATTGAAGGAGAGAGAGACACTCTGAAGGGAGAAGTTGCCTTAGAGACCCAGAAGTCTGTCCCTTGAAAACGTAGAGACCTGACTAAAAACAGCCTTCAACATCAGGATCAGGGAAGCCCCGACTTTTCTTCAAAGGATTTTGAAAGAGAGAAAGAGGAGGGGGACGCTTGGTCTTGACTGAGGAAGGGCGAGCTATGGGATCAGCTATCGCCTTACCCTTACCTGAAGAAAACAATGGTTGGGAAACATCGGGAGGATTGGGAGAGATGTTACCTGTCAAGGGTTTCCTACTCATCACACTACTACCTGGGTGTTTTGAGAAAGTAGGCTGAGAAGGAGGTCTCGTAACTGATGGAGCTGCAGTAGACACAGATTGCTGAAAGCCTGGAACAGAAGAAGGTAGGGGAGCAACGGGAGGTGCGGGACCCTTCTCCATCTCCTCTTGTTCCTACACCAGAGTGTCAAAGTCAAACTCGCCGTCATCAGGGAGCTTGACGTCTTTGATCCAACCCATCTCTTTGAAACCAAGGTTTTGATTTTAAAGGGATCACGCCGAGCCCTGTTAGAAAAAATAGTCAACACACAGCTATCGAAGGGGCTAATAGTGTTAATATCGGGGAAGGGGTCCCTGAGATTCAGGCCTTGCCAACGAGGATATTCAAAAGGCCAATCCTCTTTCAAAGGGGTAACTACAAAATACTTATCTTTCCATTTCTTGCCTTGACTACGAAGTTTAAGTAGAACTTGGGCAGGACCTTTTGCCCGGGCACTAGCGTAAAAGAACCGCTCAACGGGGGGCAAAGAATGGAAATGGGTACTTTATAATTACCCCTTTAAAGGGGGACTGGTCCTTTGAACATCACAATTGGCAAGGTTTGTACCTTAAAAACCCCCGCCGAGATATTAACAGTATTAGCCCTTTAGACAGCCGTGTGCTATCTCTTCTTTCTAACAAGGCTCGACATGATCCCATGAAAATCAAAACTTTGGTTTCAAACCCATTAATCCTTTCTTTTTTTGGCTTAGCGCCTCCAGGCGGCTACTCTTTTACTAAGCAGGGTGGGTTTCTGATTCCTCTTTTGTTCTTAACTATTTTAATTGATTTTTCTTTCCTTGATTTTTTTTCTTACACATTCTCTTTTTCAAGAAATAGGTTGGATCAAGGATTTCAAGCTCCCCAATGATGACGAGTTTGATTTCGACACTCTGCTACAAGAACAGGAGGAAAGGGAGAAATGTCATGCTGGTCCCGTTACTTTCCCGTCTCTCCTTGTTCCAGATTCTCAGCATTCTACTCCTTGTTCCAGATTCTCATCATTCTACTCCTTTCCCTGCTGCAGTTCAGTCAACCACGAGACCTCTCTCTCACCCTGCTTTTTCGAAACATCAAGGAAGCTGTCGCAGCCCGACTTAGAATGAAGATGACCAAGCCGGTGGGTCCCACGACGTACACAATTTATGATTAACTAAAGAACAAGATAACGACCCAGTTATCCAACAAAATCAATCATACAATGAATCATACTTTCAAGACAAACTCAAGCTGAATCAAATATCAAACAGCGGCATCAATAATAATTATTTTCAAGTTCAAAACCAAAATAACGAGAATGGTCAAAAATACAACACCATCTTGTATCAGAGTTTTAGCAACAGAAACAAAGTTTATCAAGTCATAGTTTCAATCATCATAATAGGACAACAGTTACTGAATAAGTTCAGAGTGTTGCAGCGGAAAAACATAACACATCTTTGGTTATATGTATGAAGACATATAACCCTGCTCAATATCAACAGAATCTCAAAAGGTCAACAACAAAAGTCCGCCCAGCACACTCCTTTCCCATCCAAGCTAACCTGCACATTTTAGAAATAATATGCAGGGCTGAGTACTTTCGCACTCAGTGGACACATGCCAAAATAATTCAAAACCGCTGCTTAGAGCTATAGATTGATAACTTGCCATAAAGCATAGCACAAGTATTTATAAATACTTAAAAACAAACCTGTGCTTGCCAAAACCTTTTTCTTTCATATAAGTGACTGCAGTCAAAATACTTTTTATGTATGTACCACATCTACTACAACTTTTGAGTGTTGAGAGTAGGCCTCCTTCTCAATCACTTGTAATCGTCCCACCAAAAAGGAAGGCTCCCGATTACAACATAGTGTACACAAATCCCACCTTAAGTAGGACCGAATTCGTCTTTCCTTGATAGAGGGTATCATACAAAAACTTCAAAAATTGGCAAGTCAATCACTTTAAAAATCATCACACATATATATAATCATAATATCACATTCTTTATTTCTTTAGTTCAGAAAGCCCACCTGAACTGGCGACTTTATCTACTAGCTTACTTCTCGGCTTTTCCTTAATTTATGATTCCGCTCGATCCTTCAATTTAAGAATTAATTTAAATATCAGAGCGAGAAAAGTTTAAATATTAAAATAAGGAATACCGCTGCTATATTTAATATTTTCTTCTTTAATCCGACTTTTCTAGGATTTTTCTCTCAGCAATTAGAAACTAAACTTTTCTAATTTCTTTTTTCTTTCTTACTTAATTTCTTAATCGATAATTAATCGATTATAACTTCAGGACACATTTAAAAAAAAACTTATAATCACATATTTCATCATTAACCACTTAAGCTTATCATATCATTAATACTTAAACTCATCATTAACGTATCATTAGGAAAAATAGCTAACATTTTAACTTGTGAATTTACGAAAAAAACAACTGAAAACAAGTTGAGCAAAGATCAGCTGGATAAATCAAGCTGACTGGAAAATCAAGTTAGCTGGAAAAAACTGAGTTATCTGGAGAACTGAGCTAGCTGGAAAAACTGAGTTGGCTGAAAAACTGAGCTGGCTGGAAGGAAAACTGAGCTGGCTGGAAAAACTGAGCTAGCTGGAAAACTGAGCTGGCTGGAAAACTGAGCCGGGCCGGAAAATCGAGCCGGCCGGAAAACCGAGTGGACCCACCGAGTTAATCCAATGATCGGTTCATTGAGTAAATCCAATTGATCGGGTCCAAATTGGTAAATCCAATTGAGTAAAATCCAAATTGACCGGGTTCAAATTGGGTAAATCCAAATGACCGGGTTCACGTAAATCCAATGACCGAGTTCAAGTAAATCCAAATTGGACCGGGTCTAGCCAGTCTAGCTGGTTAAATCAATCTGGCTGGATCCAGCTGACTTAATCAAGCTGGCTAGATCCAGCTGACTTAATCCAGCAATTTAAGCTTTAGAAACTCTAAATTTCAAACTTTGTATTAAATTTCCGAAAAATTCTACGTCACTTAATTTTTAACGTAGATTCCAATTCTATCATTATTTTCTTCATTAAAAATCAAATACATGTCTTTATTGTACATATATATTTCTGACCTTTTGATAAATTAAGAATTAAAATCCAAATTTCATTCTAATCACTTCCAATCATGTTAATTTAATTAATAAGCTATATTTATAGCTTAATCACTTAATCTGATTGGATAAAAATAAAAACCCTAATATATATATATATATATATATATATATATATTCGGCCCTTATGATAAATAGGGTACATTTATTTATTTTTATCCATTCCAAATTTCAACATGTATAATTAATATTCTAGAGATTAATTATAATCTCAATTAATCAATTTAAGCTCAAAATAATTATTTTTAATTTATTTTTAAATGTTGAAAATTCTTAAAATTATGAAATTGAGCTCTAAAAATTCTAACAAAAATTCTCACATACTTAATTAAATATTATGAGCTCAATTATATCATCAATTTTATCATTTAACATCTAAATCAAAGAGCTCCAATTTCAAACCCTAAATATTTCGAAATTCCCACAATTTGAAACAATTATGCTTCAAACATTTAACTCAATATATAAACATGCTTATTAACATCATCTAAACCCAGATCGATCATCAAATCAAGTATAGAGCATCAAAATCAAAAATTTCTATTTATGGCCAAAACCTTCGACTATTTTTTTTTTTAACATAACACAATCAATCCAATATTGATCAATCCAACTATCCAACATGCTTATGATCATCATAGAATTTCATCATAATCATCAATTCAACCATGGAATCAAAGAAATAAATTTTCTAATTTATTTCATATATATTTTGAAAAATAAGAATTGATGCTAGGATTGATTTCTCAATGATTAAATCATAGAAATGTAATCTAAATTACTCCATAATCATCATACTTGAAGATCAAATCCATACTCCAACATATATATAATTTTTGAAATTTAGAAAAAATTAAGACATATGGATTTAATACTAAACCTTGAGTTATTTGCTTAACTAATGAGAAATCTCACCTCTTGAGATGATTTTATTACTACTTCCTTTGACTAATAAATCTTGATTCCTTCTCTTTACTTGTGGATGTGAATCCCCTGTTTAGTGTGTGTTTAAGTGTGTGTTTGAGTGTGTGTGTGTGTATCGTGTTTGCAGCGAGAGAAATGAGAGATAGAAGAGATGAGAGATGCATTAATTAAATACTAACTTATCTAACAAAAATACATTGAATCTTGCTAACTTACATGCTTAGTCACCCAACATCCTTCATCATTATGTTGGGGACAAGCTTAGGTGGCACCAATTTAGCAATTAAATAATAGGTATTAGTGTTAGTTATTTATCATGTGCTAATTTAATTAATAATCTTAGATTAATAACTAAATTAATCATTAATTATTAACAATCAAGATTTAACTAGGAAATAATAATTAAGCTTATACCATAAACTTTATTTCCTAGGAAAAATTATGCTTAATATATTAACTTAATTAATTAATTAAACATCAAATTAATTAATTAAACATTAAGCATAAAAATCTCATTTTAATCGATCAATTAATTCTCTAATTAATTGATCATTCATCAAAAAAAAAAAAAATAATCATTGAGGTTTTAATTAAAAACCTCCCGATGCATATAACTTTATTAGGGTTTCTCAAACCTTAATATAAACTTCCTTTAAAAATTTTCGGAATTAAAATCCGAAAATTAAATAATTGCCGGAGAAAATTCATAAATCTCTAGAAAATCAAATACTTCAAAAATGGCACATATTTCACATATAATGCAAATATAATATTACATAATCATAAACACCTTTAATATTTCATTTCGGATTAACCGAAACAAAAATAAAACTTAAATTATCAATATTCAGCAATTTCTGGCTGCCGAATTAATTTAACTGCCTGAACTTATTTTCATACTAAATTCTTGCATTTTAAATATTCTAGTTAAATTATCTTAATTATTTACTAAGATTAGTTATGAAAAAGGCGGGATACTACATTCTCTCCCCCTAAAAATAAATTTCATCCCGAAATTTGCTTACCTCAAAGGAAAAGCTCGGGATACTTCTCTTTCATCTTATCTTCAAGTTCCCATGTAGCTTCCTCTAACCCGTGGTGTTTCCACTTAACCTTTACTGAGGCGATCGATTTATTTCTTAACTGCTGGACCTTTCGATCCAAGATCGCTTCTGGTTTCTCCTCATAACTGAGGTCTGGTTCGAGGACTACTTCTTCCTGCTGAATAACGTGCTTAGGGTCGAACATGTATCGGCGCAACTGGGATACATGAAACACGTTATGCGAATTTCCAAAACTTGGTGGTAAAGCTAGCTTATACGCTACTTGACCAATCCTTTCCAGGATTTCATACGGTCCTATATAACGTGGCTTAAGCTTTCCTTTTACGCCAAATCTATAAATTCCCCTCGAAGGCGAAACTTTTAGGAATACTTTATCTCCCACTTCAAACTCTAATTCAGATCTTCGAGAATCTGCATAGGATTTTTGACGATCTTGCGCTTCTTTAATCCGTTGCTTGATTTGACGGACAATTTTGATCATCTCTTCTACAGCATCGGGCCTTAATACTTTTCTTTCACCTACTTCATCCCAATAAAGCGGTGACCTACATTTTCTTCCATAAAGAGCTTCATAGGGCGCCATGCCAATTGTCATTTGATAACTGTTGTTGTATGCAAACTCAACGAGAGGCAAAACTTGCTCCCATTGGTTACCTTGGTCTAACACAACAGTTCTAAGCATATCTTCCAGAATTTGAATTGTCCTTTCGGACTGACCATCCGTCTGAGGATGAAATGCAGTGCTGAAATTTAATTTGGTACCCATCTCACTTTGTAAACTTCTCCAAAAACGAGAAGTAAACTTTGAATCTCGGTCTGAAGTGATCGACTTGGGCACACCGTGCAGACGCACGATCTCTCGAACGTACAGCTGGGCTAATTTATCTGCTCCGTATGTTTCTGGAATTGGTATAAAGTGAGCAGATTTTGTCAATCTGTCCACTATTACCCATATGGATGTGTTTCCTTTCTTAGACTTTGGTAACTGGGTTACAAAATCCATTGTAATACCATCCCATTTCCATTCCGGAGTTTCCAACGGCTGGAGCTTTCCATAAGGCCGTTGATGTAAAGCCTTAACTTGCTGACACGCTAAACATCGCTCTACAAATGAAGCTATATCTCGCTTCATTCCTTCCCACCAAAATTTCTGCTTTATGTCTTGATACATTTTGGTGCTTCCAGGATGAGCTGTATAAGGCGTTTCATGAGCTTCTCTCATGATCTCGGCTCTTAAATTTTCTTTATCTGGAACGCAAATCCTTTCTTTAAATAGGAGAGTGTTATCTCCAGCTTCATGAAAATTTTCAGCTTCTCCTTTGCGAATCTTGAGTCTCAAATTTTCCAACTTTTCATCTTTTCTTTGAGCATCTGTAATTCTCATCTTCAAATCTGGAGTTATTTTCAAAGCTGCAATTATTTGCTCTGTAGTTTGAGGTGGTAGAACCACTTCTATTCTTAACTTTTCAAAACTTTTAATAAACTCTTTTTCTTGAGTGAGCAGAAATCCTAACTCAGTTCTGCTCTTTCTACTCAAGGCATCGGCTACTACGTTCGCTTTTCCTGGGTGATAGGAAATTTTGCAATCGTAGTCCTTTACCAACTCAAGCCATCTTCTTTGCCTCATATTCAACTCTTTTTGCTCGAAAAAATATTTGAGGCCCTTATGATCTGAAAAGATCTCACACTTAGCTCCATAAAGATGATGTCTCCAAATTTTTAAAGCATGCACAACTGCTGCTAACTCTAAATCATGAGTTGGGTAATTCTTCTCATGAGGTCTGAGTTGTCGTGACGCATAAGAAATAACTCTGCCATCTTGCATCAAGACACAACCCAATCCATTCTTTGATGCATCCGTATAAACGATAAAATCTTTGTCTGCTTCTGGCACTGCTAGAATTGGAGCGGTGGTTAGTTTCTTCTTAAGCTCTTGAAAACTTTCCTCGCATTCAGGAGACCATTTAAACTTCGATTCTTTCTTCAGGAGTTGGGTCATTGGCCTTGCTATCTTTGAGAATCCTTCAATGAATCTCCGATAGTAACCTGCTAGACCCAAGAAACTACGAATCTCATGGGGTGACTTTGGAGATTTCCATTCTTGAACTGCTTGCACTTTAGAATTGTCTACTTTAATTCCTTCGGAAGAAACAACATGTCCGAGGAAATTTACTTCTCTTAGCCAGAATTCACACTTACTGAATTTGGCATACAACTTTTCTGATCTCAACGTTTCTAAAACAATTCTGAGATGTTCTTCATGCTCCTGCCCACTTCTTGAATACACAAGAATGTCGTCAATAAAGACTATGACAAATCTATCCAAGAATTCATGAAAAACTCGATTCATAAGATCCATGAATACCGCCGGAGCATTTGTTAATCCAAACGGCATTACTACAAATTCGTAGTGGCCGTATCTCGTTCGAAAAGCAGTTTTTGGAATACCTTCTTGACGAATCTTTAACTGATGATAGCCAGATTTTAAATCAATCTTTGAGAATACACTGGCTCCTTTGAGCTGATCAAACAGATCATCTATCCTTGGCAAAGGATACTTGTTCTTTAATGTCAACTTGTTTAATTCTCGGTAATCTATACACATTCTTAGACTACCGTCTTTGTTCTTGACAAATAAAATTGGTGCTCCCCACGGGGAAACACTAGGTCTAATAATTCCAAGATCAAGCAACTCTTGCAACTGGATCTTCAATTCTTGCAATTCTTTCGGGGCCATTCTATACGGCGCCTTTGATATTGGGGCTGAACCAGGTTCAAGATCAATGGTAAACTCCAATTGCCTATCTGGTGGTAATCCTGGCAAAACTTCAGGAAAAACATCCTGAAATTCTCGGACTACTGCTACATCATCAATTTTCTTCTCTTGGTTTTCATCTTTGTTGAGATAAACAAGATATACTTGCACATCTTTTCTTCTCAACAGTCTTCTTGCTTGAATTGCCGAAATAATCGGCATTCCTCTCTTGCTTCTCTCTATTCCGAAGAATAGTGTTGGCTCTTTTCCAGGGGCATGAAAATAAATCTGCCTTTGCTTACACCGAATGGTAGCAAAATTTTCGGTTAACCAATCCATTCCCAAAATGATGTCTACGTCCCACATTTGAATTAGATTGAGGGTCTTGGCTGACATCTTAAGGGAACCAATCTCAAATTCTAGATTAGGACAAACATGCGTAACTGAGGTAGATTTACCTATCGGGGTTGATACTCTTAAGTTCTGATTAGCTTTCTCTATTTTAAGGCCAAGAGTATCTACGCATGCATTTGATATAAAAGAATGTGATGCACCGGTATCAAAAAGAATTATAACAGGTACATCATTTATCTGACCCATACCTGCCAGATTGCCCTGATCTTTGACACTTGCTTTCTGCTCAAGAGCAAAAATTCTCTGATGATGCTGCCGATCTTGCTGCATGGTTTGCTGCTTCTTTGGCTGCTGCTGCTGCTGAGGGCGAGGCACTTGGCGCGGACGTTGCTGCATCTGTGGAACTCCTTCAATGGCTTTTAAATACGGAGGCTGATACTGATTAGGTTTTCCTCCACCAGTCCCTTGCTGCCTATTTGGGCACTGATAAGAATAATGCCCTGGTTGCCCACATGCATAACAATTATTACTTCCTGCTCTGCAAATTCCCTGGTGCATCTTTCCACACTTGGGACATGCAGAAATTCCTTGCTGTCTCTGAGACGAACTTCCTTGACTAACAAAAGGAACTTTAAACTTTCCTTGGGTCGATTGCTGCTGACTCTGCCCATACCATGGCTTCTTGTTAGGTTCATTTCCAGTATTCCATTTTCTCTTTCCCTTTTGAATTTGGCTTTGGTGTGAAAATTGTGGTTTAACAGCCGCTGGGGATTGAATTGGGGGAAGTGCTGGAATCTGAACTGATTTTTCTGGCTGCATAGCCAGCTCCATATCTAAAGCTCGGTTTAAAGCTTCCGCATAGGTCATAGCACTTGGACTTGCTAAGACCACTCTTATATCTTGTCTAAGTCCGGCACGAAAAAGCTCGGACATCTTCTCATCTGAATCAACCTTATCAGGGGCAAAACGAGCTAAATCACAAAATTCACGGTCATATTCTGACACCGTCTTCTTTCCTTGCTTGAGATTTGCAAACTCATTTTCTTTTTGTTTACGATAACTTCTCGGAATATACTTTTCAAAAAGAGTTTCTTTGAATTGCTCCCAAGTAAGATTTTCAAGTTGCTCTGGAGTATAAGTCTTCT
Organism: Agastache rugosa; assembly: GCA_031470985.1. Taxonomy (NCBI): domain Eukaryota; kingdom Viridiplantae; phylum Streptophyta; class Magnoliopsida; order Lamiales; family Lamiaceae; genus Agastache; species Agastache rugosa. The sequence goes on from CM062608.1 coordinate 27,433,906, forward strand.
GGCGAGCTTCCCACCAGTAGTCTGCAGATCCTTTAAGCTGATAAGACATACATGTGAGACGTTCATGGTCATCACATCAAAGAAACTTAAAGATTCGCTCTAGAGCACCAATCCATTCTTCAGCCTCTGACGGACTTCCTCTTCCGTCAAAAGTTGGGGGATTTTGTCGAAGAAAAAGTTCTTCAATTCTCCTCTCAGGTTGAGGAGGTGGGGTAGGATCTTGCTGTTGTTGTTCTTCTTCTTCTACCCTATTTCTTCTTCTACGAGGCATTCTGATTTTAAGAAAATATAAAATCATCAAGAATTAACTTTATTCATTTTAATATCTTCATCTTATTCTTTATTGCATAAGCAATTTCTTCACAAAGCAATTAATTAAATCTTGAAACTCATCATTCAAGAAATTCATATCATATCATATCATAATCACTTGCATAACTTTACTTAATAGTTACATAATGGCAACATGACTTAATTTCATAACTTTTCTTGACTTGACAATCATTATTAAAGCACTCGGTTTTCCACAACTTTTCTTAAAGAGCAGCAGGATATTTAACTTATAAATTTAACATTTATATAAACAATTAATAGAACTATTTTTTTTTTCTTCTTTCTTTATCATCTAAAGAAATATTATCTCCATAACATTCTTTACTTTATACTTTTATCCCATCTCTTAACTTTCCTTTATTTGCACATCATAACTTGAATTAACCAAATAGTTTATCTGTCTTTAATAGCTCAACTTTAATTTCTAAAGAGATCTTTTCTTCTTTCATTTTTAACTTACTTTCATAAAATTCTTTCCTTCTTTACTTCATCTTCTTACTTATTTTCATTCATACTTTTCTTTTCTCATAGAACATCATAACTTCACATGTTTCTTAAACATTTTAGAGAGGCAACAACTTAATTTAAATGACCGCTTTGGTCATTTTTCTTCATATATGGAAAATTGCCTCTTAGAGGTCTTTTCAAAATAAGGGATTTATTTACAGCAAAAATTATCCCTATGTCATCTGTGATGTCCTAACATCACACAAAATATATCATTAGCGGTACGGACTACTACTCCGTTACCGATCTAGCTAACCATATTATGCATCAGATATTTACATACACACATATTTACATCATCATTATCGTCATACTTCATACATATATAAACATAGTAAACATTATCAAAGGATCACAACTCTACTCTGACGGGTCCTCCTCTGGATCCTCTTCTGGATCCTCCTCTGAGGTCACACTCTCGAAACTCGAACTCTCACCCTCGCTCTCAGCTCTCACGTCTCCCTCCAACGTGAGCGGAATCTCCCTGGTAACATCGGCACCCGCCGACGGCTGGAAACTAGCCTCAAAGCCTAACTCGCTAAATGGGATACGACGAAGGTCAGACCATCCAAGAGTAACCTCTGCAGCCGGGTCATCTTTGTCATCCTCGTCAGAGTCGTCACGGCGTGGCTTCGACGAGCTGGCCTCGTCTAAGCGCTGAGGCTCAGGGTAGTAGAAAGGCTGGAGATCAGAGGGCTCAAAAGTATGAGGAATATCCATAGACTGATAAAAAGGAGCTACCTCTAGCGAAGGTGCTGGGTAGTAATCCGAAGTAGGAGGAACCGGAACTAATGCTAAAGCATCTGTCAGTGGTGTGGGTGAAGCAATACCAACTGACGGGGAGGTAGGCTGTGAAACAAAAGCACTTTGGTCAACACCAAAGTAGGAAGTCAAAGGGTCATAAACCGGCTCAGGATCAACAGGAGGAACCATGAACTGAATAGGATCATCCTGTGGTAAAAACTCAGCTAAGAGACCCTCCTCGGTGAAACTGGGAGGTGGACAGTAGGGTCCTGGAGGTGGCGCTGCGTAACACATAAAACGAGAGCTGATCTCTGCAATGAAACCTCGGCAATCACCATAAAGGTTGTCGTCCCAGTACTGCTTTGTCACAAATCGTGACACCAGCGAAGCTGCCCATTCCTGCCATTCCTCTGGAAGAAGAGGAACCAGTCGTATGATACCATGCACACCCGAGATACCTGTCTCGCATATCTCCATCCAGACACGATGATATCGAGCTAGGAACTCAGCTAAGGTCTCCCGATAACTCATTCTGATATGTCGAAATTCCTCAATCGCATCGCTGCCAGGCGGCGCTGCCATCCTATATAAGAAAAATTTTAAAAAAATTAATCACACTGAGCCTAAAAACGTTTCCATGAATCCACAATCTCCACCTACTCAATATCGCTTCCCAAAGGTGGTACCAAGCTCACATTACTTTCCAAAGATAAACAACCAACTTGCTTGCACAATTGTTCCATCATCTCGCTTACTAACGTCGTCACAAAACAACCTCATCAAAACACAATCTCACAACAACAACATTAAATTCACATAAAACATAAACATAAAATATATATCAAATAAATTCAACTTAATTCAAACTTTAAACTTTTAAACATTAGAAAACTTTTAAATGCGTACCTGACTTTGCCGGATGAGATGAGGTGCTGGACTTTTGTTGTTTAAGACTTAACTAGTCTAGAGATTCAAGTCTAGACTAGACTCAAGAGAAAAATTTTCTTAGATTTAGAGCAGACAAGCTGCTCTGATACCACTCTGTCGCAGCCCGACTTAGAATGAAGATGACCAAGCCGGTGGGTCCCACGACGTACACAATTTATGATTAACCAAAGAACAAGATAACGACCCAGTTATCCAACAAAATCAATCATACAATGAATCATACTTTCAAGGCAAACTCAAGCTGAATCAAATATCAAACAGCGGCATCAATAATAATTATTTTCAAGTTCAAAACCAAAATAACGAGAATGGTAAAAAATACAACACCATCTTGTATCAGAGTTTTTGTCGCAGCCCGACTTAGAATGAAGATAACCAAGCCGGTGGGTCCCACGACGTACACAATTTATGATTAACCAAGGAACAAGATAACGACCCAGTTATCCAACAAAAACCCATCATACAATAAATCATACTTTCAAGTCAAACCAAAATAGCCGAGAATGGTCAAAAGACAACACCATCTCGTATCAGAGTTTAGCAACGGAAACAAGGTTTATCAAGTCATAGCTTCAACATCACACTAAGACAACAATTACTGAATAACTTCAAAGTGTTGCAGCGGAAACCAACATGACATATCTTTGATTATATGTATGAAGACATATAACCCTGCTCAACATCAACCAAGTTTCAAGAGGTCAACAACAAAAGTCCGCCCAGCACACTCCATCTTCATCCAAGCTAGCCTGCACATTTTAGAAATAACATGCAGGGCTGAGTACTTTTGTACTCAGTGGACACATGCCAAAATAATTGAAAATTTGCTACTTAGAGCTATAGATTGATTCTTGCCATAAAGCTTAGCACAAGTAACTTTTATAAACAAACCTGTGCATGCTCAAACCTTTTCCTTACATTATAAGTGACTGCGCAGTCAAAATACTTATCATGTATGTACCACATCTACTATAACTTTTGAGTGTTGAGAAGTAGGCCTCCTTCTCAAACACTTGTAATCGTCCTACCATAAAGGAAGGCTCCCGATTACCACATAGTGTACACAAATCCTACATTACGTAGGACCGAATTCGTCTTTCTTTGGTAGATGGTATCATACAAAAACTTCAAAAATTGGCAAGTCAATCACTTTGAAAATCATCACACACATATATATAATCATAATATCACATTCTTTATTTCTTTAGTTCAGAAAGCCCACCTGAATTGAAGCTACTTTAACTACACTTTTGCTTCTCGGCTTTTCCCTCAATTTACGGTCCCGCTCGAGCCTTCATTTAAGAATTTGATTTTAACATAAGAGCGAGAAGAATTAAACAAAGAAATGAGGGATGCTGCTGCCATAATACGAATTCTCTACTTCGACTCGACTTTCTAGGATTTTCTCACGGCAAAGTAAAACTTAACTTTTCTAATTACTTTTTCTACTTTACTTAACTCTTTAATCGATAACTAATCGATTATAACTTCAGGATATATTTTAAAACATAAATCACATATTTCATCATTTAATCTCATACTTAAGCATATAAACACTTTATTAACATTTAAACTCATACTATTTACATCATTAAACACTTAAGCTTATCATATCATTCGTAACATCATATCATAAAAAAAATAAACATTTCATTTCTTCATATAAGCATCTCATTAATCATTAAGCTCTTTCTTTATTTATTTTAGCATATAAAAAAAAATGCTTAAGCTCTTTGATAACATTTAAGCTTAACATTATATTATCAATATATGTCTTTGACATGTAAGCTCATTAATGACGTATCATTAATTCTTAAACTCATCATTAACGTATCATTAGGAAAAAAATTAGCTAACATTTTAACTTTTGAGTTTACGGAAGAAACAACTGAAAACAAGTTGAGCAAAGATCAGCTGGATAAATCAAGCTGACTGGAAAATCAAAGCTAGCTGGAAAAACTGAGTTATCTGGAGAACTGAGCTAGCTGGAAAACTGAGCTGGCTGGAAAACTAAGCTGGCTGGAAAAACTGAGCTGGCTGGAAAACTGAGCTGGCTGGAAAACTGAGCTGGAAACCGAGAAATAGTGGAAAACTAAATTGAAAACTGAACCGGGACCAATTGAGTTAATCCAAATTGATCGGGTCCAATGGTAAATCCAATGATCGAGTCACGGTAAATCCAATGATCGGGTTCAATTGAGTAATTCCAATTGACTAGATCCAAATGCGTAAATCCAATGATCGAGTCCAAATTGAGTAAATCCAATGATCGAGTTCAATTGGGTAATTCCAACTGAGTGAATCCAAATTGACCGAGTTCAATAATTCAATGATCGAATCCAATGTGAAGTTGGTAATTCCAATGATCGATCGAATCCAAATTGACCGAGTTATTATTCCAACTGACGGGTCCAAATTGAGTTAATCAAGCCGGCCGGATCATTGTGTTAATGAAGCTGGCTGGGTCCAGCTATGTTAATCAAGCTGGCTGGATCCAGCTGACTTAAGCTAGCAATTAAACTCCAGAAACTCTCAATTTCAAGACCATTAATTTCGAATTTCTTACAAATTAGGCCAGGGAGTTTCAACTCATTTAATTCATGTATAAACATGTTCAAAAACATCATATAAGCTCAAATTAAACATCAATTCAAGCATGTAAGATTAAATAAAAAAAATTCTTAGTTTTACCCCTTAATTTCGGGCCTTTTTTAAATTAATTAACAAATGATCAAGCTAGCTAAATTCAATCACTAAACATGTTTATATACATCACATGAACTCATATAAATCATCAATTTGATCATGAAATTCAACAATCAAAAACTCCTAATTTATTCATTAATTTTCGGTAATTCCAAAATAAATAAAAGGGTCTTGAATCTTTGATTAATTCCAACATTAAACATGCTTAAAATAATTTTCTAAGCTCAAATAATCCATCAATTTAATCATCAAGCATCAAAATTAAAAAGCCTTTATTTTTCCATATTTTTCATAAATTTTGAAAAAGAAGATGGATTTTTATGCTCAATCTTGAGCTAAGAACTTGATTAGTGAAAGATCTAACCTTCTTGATTAATTTGAATGCTAGTTTCTTTGATTTCTTGAGCTTGGTGAAGCTTCTTCAATGAAGATTGTGTGTGATTGAGTGTGTGTTGCCGTGTGTGTGTCGAGAGTTTGAGGGAGAGCAAATGAGGATGAAGATGGATGCAACACACTTAACTAATAGCTAAGTCTAAATACATTGAACTTAAACACACGTATGTAGCATGCTAATCTTGACTAATCTCTTCATCATCATTGCATTTTGGATAAGGTGTGGTGTCACTCCCTTATTAGTTAGTAATTTGACTTAGTGTTATAATATCTAAATTAAGATATTATGAATTAAATTTAATACTAACAATATCTTATAATTTATTCTCTTAGATATTGTTAGATTAAATTAATTAGAAATTAATAATAAAGCTTATAAGATAAGCTTTATTTCTTAGGAATATTATGCTTCAAAAATTAGCTTAATTAATTTATTAAACATTAAGCATATAAATCTTACTTTAATTGATTAATTAATTCTCTAATTAATTAATCAAACATCCAATAAACAATCATCACAGCCTTAATTAAAAAGCTTTCGAACTTATAAATATTATTAGGGTTTCTCAAACCCTAATATAAGTTTTCTCAAGAAATTTTCGGAAATAAAATCCGAAACTAAAATAATTTGCTGGAGAAATTTTACGATTTCCGGAGAAATCAAATCTTCCAAAACTAACACATACTTCTCAGATAATATCAAATATATAAGCACGAAATCATAGATACCTTCATTATCTCATTTCGAATTAACCGGAATGAGAATAAATCTTAGAAACTTTGAATTCGGCAAATTAGTACTTCTTAGAAAAATTTTAATTGCATGAACTTATTTTCTTTATAAGTTCTCGCATTTTAATTATTCTAAATAATTATCTTAATTATTTACTAAGATTAGTTATGAAAAAGCGGGGTATTACATTCTCTCCCCCTAAAAATAAATTTCGTCCCGAAATTTGCTTACCTCAAAGGAAAAGCTCGGGATACTTCTCTTTCATTTTATTTTCGAGCTCTCACGTAGCTTTCTCTAGCCCGTGATGTCTCTATTTAACTTTTACTGAGGCGATCAATTTATTTCTTAACTGTTGGACCTTTCGATCCAAGATCGCTTCTGGTTTCTCCTCATAACTGAGGTTTGGTTCTGAAACCACTTCTTTTTGTCAAATAACATGCTCAGGATCGAACATGTATTGACATAACTGGGATACATAGAATACGTTATGCGAATTCTCAAAGCTTGGCGGTAATGCCAGCTTATATGCTACTTGACCAATCCTTTCCAGGATTTCATACGGTTCTATGTAACATGGCTTAAGCTTTCCTTTTTCGCCAAAACTATAAATTCTTCTCGAAGGCGAAACTTTTATAAACACTTTATGTCCTACTTCAAATTTTAATTCTGATATTCGAGAATCTGCATAAGATTTTTGACAATCTTGCGCTTCTTTAATTCGATGCTTAATTTGGCAAACAATCTTGATTATTTCTTCTACAGCATCGGCCCTAAAACTTTTCTTTCACTTATTTCATCCCAATAAAGCGAAGACCTATATTTTCTTCTTTAAAGAGTTTCATAGGGTACCATGTCAATTGTCATTTGATAACTGTTATTGTATGCAAACTCAACGAGAGATAAAACTTGCTCTCATTAGTTACCCCGATCTAATACAACAGTTCTGAGCATATCTTCTAAGATTTTAATTATCCTCTCGGACTGACCATCCGTCTGAGGATGAAAAGCAGTGCTGAAATTTAAATTGGTACCCATCTTACTTTGTAAACTTCTCCAAAAATAGGAGGTAAACTTTAAATTTTGATCTGAAGTGATCAATCTGGGCATGCCGTGCAATCGCACTATTTATTTGACATACAGCTGAGCTAACTTATCCGATCCATATTTTTCGGGAATTGGCATGAAATGAGCAGATTTCGCCAATCTGTCCACTATTACCCATATTTCTGTGTTTCCCTTCTTAGACTTAGGTAACCTAGTTACAAAGTCTATAGTGGTACCACCCCATTTCCATTCCGAAATTTCTAACGGCTGGAATTTTCCATAAGGCCGTTAATGTAAAGCCTTAACTTGCTGACAGGCTAAACATCGCTCTACAAACGAAGCTATATCTCACTTCATTCATTCCCACCAAAATTTCTGTTTCAAGTCTTGATACATTTTTGGTGTTTCCAGGATGAGCTGTATAAGACGTTTCATGAGCTTCTCTCATGATCTCAGCTCTTAATTCTTCTTTATCTGGAACACAAATCCTTTCTTTAAATAGGAGAGTATTATCTCCAACTTCGCAAAAATTTTCCCTTTTCCTTTACGAATCTTAAGTTGCAAATTCTCTAACTTTTCATCTTTTCTTTGAGCATCTGAAATTCTCATTTTCAAATCTGGAGTTATTTCCAAAGCTGCAATTAATTGCTCTGTAAATTGTGATTATAAAACCACTTCTATTTTCAGCTTTCCAAACTTTTTAATAAGTTCTTTTTCTTGAGTAAGCAGAAATCCTAACTCGGTTCTGCTCTTTCTGTTTAGAGCATCAGCTACTACGTTTGCTTTTCCTGGGTGATAGGAAATTTTGCAATCGTAGTCCTTTACTAATTCGAGTCATCTTCTTTGCCTCATATTCAACTCTTTTTACTCAAAAAGTATTTGAGGCTCTTATGATCCAAAAAGATCTCATACTTGGCTCCATAAAGATAATGTCTCTAAATTTTTTAAAGCATGCACAACTGCTGCTAGCTCTAAATCATGGGTTGGGTAATTCTCTTTATGAGGTCTAAGTTGTCATGATGCATACGCAATAACTCTGCCATCTTGCATCAAGACACAATTCAATCCATTCCTTGATGCATGCGTATACACGGTAAAATCTTTGCACATACATGCCTAAAAGCTGGAGCAGTGGTTAGCTTTCTTTTAAGCTCTTGGAAACTTTCTTCGCATTCAGGAGACCATTTAAACTTCAATTCTTTCTTGAAAAGTTGGGTCATTGGCCTTGCTATCTTAGAGAATCCTTCAATGAATCTCCGATAGTAACCTACTAGACCCAAGAAACTACGATTCTCATAGGGTGACTTTGGAGATCTTCGTTCTTGAATTGCTTGAACTTTAGAATTGTCTACTTTAATTCCTTCGGAAGAAACAACATGACCGAGGAAATTTATTTCTTTTAGCCAAAATTCACACTTGCTGAATTTGACATATAACTTCTCAGATCTTAACTTTTCTAAGACAATTCAAAGATGCTCTTCATACGCTGTTTCACTTCTTGAATATATGAGAATGTCGTCAAAAAAAAGACTATGATAAATCTATCCAAGAATTCATGAAAAACTTGATTCATGAGATCCATGAATATTGCCGGAGTATTTATCAATCCAAATGACATTACTACAAACTTGTAGTAGCCATATCTCGTTCGAAAGGCAGTTTTTTTTTTTAATGTCTTCTTGACGAATCTTCAACTGATGACTGATCAAACAGATCATCTATCCTTGGCAATTGATACTTATTCTTCAATGTCAATTTGTTTAGCTCTCGATAGTCTATACACATTCTTAGACTACCGTCTTTCTTCTTGACAAACAAGATTGGTGCTCCCCACGGAGAAACACTAAGCCTGATAAAACCAAGATCAAACAATTCTTGTAGCTGGATCTTTAGTTCCTGAAATTCTTTTGGGGTCATTCTATACGACGCCTTTGATATTGGAGCTGAACCAGGTTCAAGGTCAATGGTAAACTCCAATTGCCTGTCTGGGGTAATCCTGGCAAAACTTCAAGAGATACATCCTTGAATTCTCGTACTACAGTTACGTCATCGATTTTCTTCTCTTGTTTTTCATCTTTGTTGAGGTAAACAAGATATACTTGCACATCTTTTCTTCTCAACAATCTTCTTGCTTGAACTGCCGAAATAATCAGCATTCATTTCTTACTTCTCTCTTTTCCAAATAATAAAGTTAACTCTTTTCATGGGATATGAAAAGAAATCTATCTTTGCTTACACCAAATGGTGGCAAAGTTCTTAGTTAACCAACTACTTAGTCGTTATTTGAGTCGGTGAAGTTTTATGTTTCTCAACTTCTCGAGTTTCAAATTGAAAAGTGTTGCAAAAGAAACTATTTAGCGGAGAAAAAGATACCAATAGGTGTCAGACATGAAAAAGTGCGGAGGAGAGCGGTTGGCATCACCCAACTAGTGACCGCTGAAATTCCATCCGGCGCTGGAAACTGGCAGCCAACGGTCACTAGACTCCAACGGTCGTTGGATCGCTTCGCTGAAGAGGCAGCTAGCGATCGGCGGGACCGTCGGCCGCCGGCTTGCCGTTCTCTAAAATAGGTCCAACCGGCATTGGAAACCAGCCGACGGTGGACATCAATTAGTAGCGCTTTCTTGCGCAATTTTAAATGCACTCGGCAAGGCTCTTTTTTTTTTTTTTTTTTTTAACATATTCTCACATTCTCTCTCGATGGACAACAGTAGACTCTTCAACGGCAGCAACACACGAAATTTACTCTTTTTCACTTACTAATACATTCCCAAAATGATGTCTACGTGCCACATTCGAATTAGATTTAGGGTTTTGGCTGACATCTTAAGGGAACCAATCTCAAATTCTAGATTAGGGCAAACATGCGTGACTGGGTAGTTTTACCTACCGGGGTCGATACTCTTAAGTTCTGGCTATCTCTTTCTATTTAAGGCCAAGAGTATCTACGCATGCAAAAGAATGTGATGCACCAGTATCGAAAAGATTTATAACAGGTACATCATTTATCTGACCCATACCCGCCAGATTGCCCTGATCTTTGACACTCGCTTTCTGCTCAAGAGCAAAAACTTTCTGGTGATGATGCTGCTCTTGCTGCGGTGTTTGCTACTTCAGCTTCTGCTGCTGAGGCCGAGGAATTTGACGTTGACGCTGCTGCGTCTGTGGGACTTCTTGGCTTTTAAGTGTGGAGGCTGATACTGATTAAGTTTTCTCCTCCAGTTCCTTGCTGCCTACATGGGCACTGATAAGAGTAATGCCCTGGTTGCCCAATTGCATAGCAGCTGTTACTTCCTGCTGCGCAAATTCCCTAATGCATTTTACCACACTTAGGGCTGCAGAAATTCCTTGCTGTCTCTGAGACAAGCTACCTTGATCGACCACATCAGGTCTATATTTTTCTTGAGTCGATTGTTGTTGACTCTGCTCATGTCATGGATTCTTGCTAGGTTAATTCCTAGCATTCCACTTCCTTTTTCCCTTTTGAAACTGGCTTTGGTGCGAAGATTGCGGTTTAACGACGGCAGGGATTGAATCGGGGGAGGTGCTGGAGTCTGGACTAACTTCTCTGGCTGCATAGCCAGCTCCATATCTAAAGCTCGGTTTAACGCTTCAACATAAGTCAAAACATTTTGACTTGCTAGTACTATTCTTTATGTCTTGCCTGAGTTCGAAGAAAAAGCTCAGACATCTTCTTGTCCGAATCAACTTTGACAGGGCGAAACAGGCTAAGTCACATTATTCACGGACATACTCTGACTCTATCTTTTTTTTTTCTTGCTTTAAATTTACAAACTCACTTGACTTCTGCTTGCAAAAGCTTTTCGAAACATCATTCGAAAAGGGCTTCATTGGACACCCAAGTGAGATTTTCAAGCTGCTCGGGTAAGTCTTCTGGCAAGCTTCCCACCAGCAGTCTGCAGATCTTTTCAGCTGATATGACATACATGCGAGACACTCACTATCATCACATCTAAAGATTCGCTCTAAAGCACGAATTCATTCTTCCACTTCTGACGGATTTCCTCTTCCGTCGAAGGTCGGGGGTTTTTGTCGAAGAAATAATTCTTCTATTCTCCTCTCAGGCTGAGGAGGTAGGGTAGGATCTCGCTGCTCTTCTTCTACTTCATCCTCTACTCTATTTCTTCTTTGGCATTCTAGTTTTTAAGAAACTATAAAACTATCACGAAATAACTTTATTCTTATCGAGCTTTGCATTTAAGCACCTTTTTATCTTATTCTATATTGCATAAGCAAATACTTCACAAGCGAATTCTTAAATCGTAGATCTTAACATTCAAGAATTCACATCACATCATAATATAATCACTTACATAACTTCACTTAGTAGTCATGTAATAGCAACATAACTTAACTTCATAACTTTTCTTAATCATTATTAAAGCACTCAGCTTTATATCTTTTCTTAATTAGGCAATCATTAATAAAGCACTCGGCTTTATAAACTTGTCTTAAATAGCAGCAGAATAACTTGACTTATAAATTGACAGAATAAATTATCTGTCTTTAATAACTTGACTTTATCTTCTAAAGAAATCTTATTTTCTTTCATTCTTAATTTATTTCCACAACATTCTTTATACTTTCATCTCATTATTTAACTTTCCTTAATAACTCAACTTTTAACTTATAAAGAAATCTTTTCATCTTTCATTTTTATAAAATCCTTTACTTCATTCCTTCATCCTCTTACTTATCTTTCCTCATACTTCTCTTTTCTCATAGAGCATCGTAACTTCACATCTTACACTTTAAGGAAGCATCAACTTAATTACCTTTTTCTTCATATAACTTCTTTTCTTACTTATGCTTTCCTTTTTCTTCATTCTTCATCATATCTTTTCATAATACTTTAAGAAAACATCAATTTAACTTAAATAACTACTTTGGTCATTTTTCTCTATATACTTGGAAAAATTGCCTTTTAGAGGTCTTTTCAAAAGAAGGGATTTATATACTGTAAAAGCTATCCCTAGGTCATCTGTGATGTTAGGACATCACACAAAAATATCATTAATGGTACGGACTACTACTCCGTTACAGATCTAACTACGTCATATTATGCATCAAATATTCACACACACATTTTTACATCATCATCACTTTCATAACTTTAACTTAATAATCACGCAATAGCGAAGTAACTTAATTTCATACACTTTTCTCAGCTTGGCAATCAATATTAAAGCACTTAGCTTCATGGACTTTTCTTAATTATTCAAGTAGCAACAAGCTAACTTGACTTATAACCTTAACAATTAAACAATTGTCAGGAATAATTTAACTTTCTTTACTTAACTTTAAACATTTAACATATCAATCATAACTTATTTCATACTTTAACTTATTTTCATAAAATTCTCCTTCTTTACTTTCTCACTTCATTTCATTAATTAACTTCATTATGGAGGCGGAAGACCCATATTACTGAGTTTCTAGCTATGTGGGTTGATCAGGTCCACATAACAATCCGTCAGTCACATGGAACTTCTGTCTCGTACGTTCAACAATCTTGTCATACGGGATTACAAACTCTTCAAGAAAATTCAAGGTTCTTTTAGAGATTTGCGTGAAACTGCTACTTCCGTATTATTTCCTAATTTCAAAGACTTCCACGAATCGAGTCTTCACTTAAAATAACGTCTTTCTCATCAAAAAGAGTAAATGGAATATCTAGGCTTTACTCTTCATAAGGCATCAAAACTTTACAATATATCTTCAAACTTTAAACTTTTAATCTTTAGAAAACTTTTAATACATACCTGACTTTGCTGGATGAGATGAGGTGCTGGACTTTTGTTGGTTAAGACTTAACTAGTCTAGGGATTCAAATCTAGACTAGACTCAAGAGAAAAATTTTAGACTTAGAGCAGACAAGCTGCTCTGATACCACTCTGTCGCAGCCCGACTTAGAATGAAGATAACCAAGCCGGTGGGTCCCACGACGTACACAATTTATGATTAACCAAGGAACAAGATAACGACCCAGTTATCCAACAAAAACCCATCATACAATAAATCATACTTTCAAGTCAAACCAAAATAGCCGAGAATGGTCAAAAGACAACACCATCTCGTATCAGAGTTTAGCAACGGAAACAAGGTTTATCAAGTCATAGCTTCAACATCACACTAAGACAACAATTACTGAATAACTTCAAAGTGTTGCAGCGGAAACCAACATGACATATCTTTGATTATATGTATGAAGACATATAACCCTGCTCAACATCAACCAAGTTTCAAGAGGTCAACAACAAAAGTCCGCCCAGCACACTCCATCTTCATCCAAGCTAGCCTGCACATTTTAGAAATAACATGCAGGGCTGAGTACTTTTGTACTCAGTGGACACATGCCAAAATAATTGAAAATTTGCTACTTAGAGCTATAGATTGATTCTTGCCATAAAGCGTAGCACAAGTAACTTTTATAAACAAACCTGTGCATGCTCAAACCTTTTCCTTACATTATAAGTGACTGCGCAGTCAAAATACTTATCATGTATGTACCACATCTACTATAACTTTTGAGTGTTGAGAAGTAGGCCTCCTTCTCAAACACTTGTAATCGTCCTACCATAAAGGAAGGCTCCCGATTACCACATAGTGTACACAAATCCTACATTACGTAGGACCGAATTCGTCTTTCTTTGGTAGATGGTATCATACAAAAACTTCAAAAATTGGCAAGTCAATCACTTTGAAAATCATCACACACATATATATAATCATAATATCACATTCTTTATTTCTTTAGTTCAGAAAGCCCACCTGAATTGAAGCTACTTTAACTACACTTTTGCTTCTCGGCTTTTCCCTCAATTTACGGTCCCGCTCGAGCCTTCATTTAAGAATTTGATTTTAACATAAGAGCGAGAAGAATTAAACAAAGAAATGAGGGATGCTGCTGCCATAATACGAATTCTCTACTTCGACTCGACTTTCTAGGATTTTCTCACGGCAAAGTAAAACTTAACTTTTCTAATTACTTTTTCTACTTTACTTAACTCTTTAATCGATAACTAATCGATTATAACTTCAGGATATATTTTAAAACATAAATCACATATTTCATCATTTAATCTCATACTTAAGCATATAAACACTTTATTAACATTTAAACTCATACTATTTACATCATTAAACACTTAAGCTTATCATATCATTCGTAACATCATATCATACAAAAAATAAACATTTCATTTCTTCATATAAGCATCTCATTAATCATTAAGCTCTTTCTTTATTTATTTTAGCATATAAAAAAAAAATGCTTAAGCTCTTTGATAACATTTAAGCTTAACATTATATTATCAATATATGTCTTTGACATGTAAGCTCATTAATGACGTATCATTAATTCTTAAACTCATCATTAACGTATCATTAGGAAAAAAATTAGCTAACATTTTAACTTTTGAGTTTACGGAAGAAACAACTGAAAACAAGTTGAGCAAAGATCAGCTGGATAAATCAAGCTGACTGGAAAATCAAAGCTAACTGGAAAAACTGAGTTATCTGGAGAACTGAGCTAGCTGGAAAACTGAGCCGGGCCGAAAACCGAGCCGGGCCGGAAAACCGAGCTGGCCGGAAAACTCGAGCCGGGCCGGAAAACCGAGCCGGCCGGAAAACCGAGCCGGCCGGAAAACCGAGCCGGCCGGAAAACCGAGCCGGCCGGACCTACCGAGTTAATCCAATGACCGGGTCCAAAAAATCCACTCGACCGAGTCACCGGTAAATCCAGCCGATCGGGTTCAGGTAATTCCAATGACTAGATCCAAATTGAATCCAGAATGACTGAGTCCAGCTGAGTAAATCCAGCTGACTGAGTTCAGCTGGGTAATTCCAGCTGACTGAATCCAGCTGACTGAGTTCAGCTGGGTAATTCCAGCTGACTGAATCCAGCTGACTGAGTTCAGCTGGGTTATTCCAACTGACTGGGTCCAGCTGAGTTAATCAAGCTGGCTGGATCCAGCTGTGTTAATCAAGCTGGCTGGGTCCAGCTGTGTTAATCAAGCTGGCTGGATCCAGCTGACTTAAGCTAGCAATTAAACTCCAGAAACTCTCAATTTCAAGACCATTAATTTCGAATTTCTTACAAATTAGGCCAGGGAGTTTCAACTCATTTAATTCATGTATAAACATGTTCAAAAACATCATATAAGCTCAAATTAAACATCAATTCAAGCATGTAAGATTAAATAAAAAAAATTCTTAGTTTTACCCCTTAATTTCGGGCCTTTTTTAAATTAATTAACAAATGATCAAGCTAGCTAAATTCAATCACTAAACATGTTTATATACATCACATGAACTCATATAAATCATCAATTTGATCATGAAATTCAACAATCAAAAACTCCTAATTTATTCATTAATTTTCGGTAATTCCAAAATAAATAAAAGGGTCTTGAATCTTTGATTAATTCCAACATTAAACATGCTTAAAATAATTTTCTAAGCTCAAATAATCCATCAATTTAATCATCAAGCATCAAAATTAAAAAGCCTTTATTTTTCCATATTTTTCATAAATTTTGAAAAAGAAGATGGATTTTTATGCTCAATCTTGAGCTAAGAACTTGATTAGTGAAAGATCTAACCTTCTTGATTAATTTGAATGCTAGTTTCTTTGATTTCTTGAGCTTGGTGAAGCTTCTTCAATGAAGATTGTGTGTGATTGAGTGTGTGTTGCCGTGTGTGTGTCGAGAGTTTGAGGGAGAGCAAATGAGGATGAAGATGGATGCAACACACTTAACTAATAGCTAAGTCTAAATACATTGAACTTAAACACACGTATGTAGCATGCTAATCTTGACTAATCTCTTCATCATCATTGCATTTTGGATAAGGTGTGGTGTCACTCCCTTATTAGTTAGTAATTTGACTTAGTGTTATAATATCTAAATTAAGATATTATGAATTAAATTTAATACTAACAATATCTTATAATTTATTCTCTTAGATATTGTTAGATTAAATTAATTAGAAATTAATAATAAAGCTTATAAGATAAGCTTTATTTCTTAGGAATATTATGCTTCAAAAATTAGCTTAATTAATTTATTAAACATTAAGCATATAAATCTTACTTTAATTGATTAATTAATTCTCTAATTAATTAATCAAACATCCAATAAACAATCATCACAGCCTTAATTAAAAAGCTTTCGAACTTATAAATATTATTAGGGTTTCTCAAACCCTAATATAAGTTTTCTCAAGAAATTTTCGGAAATATAATCCGAAACTAAAATAATTTGCTGGAGAAATTTTACGATTTCCGGAGAAATCAAATCTTCCAAAACTAACACATACTTCTCAGATAATATCAAATATATAAGCACGAAACCATAGATACCTTCATTATCTCATTTCGAATTAACCGGAATGAGAATAAATCTTAGAAACTTTGAATTCGGCAAATTAGTACTGCCGAAAAATTTTAATTGCATGAACTTATTTTCTTTATAAGTTCTCGCATTTTAATTATTCTAAATAATTATCTTAATTATTTACTAAGATTAGTTATGAAAAAGCGGGGTATTACAGTTTTAGCAACAGAAACAAAGTTTATCAAGTCATAGTTTCAATCATCATAATAGGACAACAGTTACTGAATAAGTTCAGAGTGTTGCAGCGGAAAAACATAACACATCTTTGGTTATATGTATGAAGACATATAACCCTGCTCAATATCAACAGAATCTCAAAAGGTCAACAACAAAAGTCCGCCCAGCACACTCCTTTCCCATCCAAGCTAACCTGCACATTTTAGAAATAATATGCAGGGCTGAGTACTTTCGCACTCAGTGGACACATGCCAAAATAATTCAAAACCGCTGCTTAGAGCTATAAATTGATAACTTGCCATAAAGCATAGCACAAGTATTTATAAATACTTAAAAACAAACCTGTGCTTGCCAAAACCTTTTTCTTTCATATAAGTGACTGCAGTCAAAATACTTTTTATGTATGTACCACATCTACTACAACTTTTGAGTGTTGAGAAGTAGGCCTCCTTCTCAATCACTTGTAATCGTCCCACCAAAAAGGAAGGCTCCCGATTACAACATAGTGTACACAAATCCCACCTTAAGTAGGACCGAATTCGTCTTTCCTTGATAGAGGGTAACATACAAAAACTTCAAAAATTGGCAAGTCAATCACTTTAAAAATCATCACACATATATATAATCATAATATCACATTCTTTATTTCTTTAGTTCAGAAAGCCCACCTGAACTGGCGACTTTATCTACTAGCTTACTTCTCGGCTTTTCCTTAATTTATGATTCCGCTCGATCCTTCAATTTAAGAATTAATTCAAATATCAGAGCGAGAAAAGTTTAAATATTAAAATAAGAAATACCGCTGCTATATTTAATATTTTCTTCTTTAATCCGACTTTTCTAGGATTTTTCTCTCAGCAATTAGAAACTAAACTTTTCTAATTTCTTTTTTCTTTCTTACTTAATTTCTTAATCGATAATTAATCGATTATAACTTCAGGACACATTTAAAAAAAAAACTTATAATCACATATTTCATCATTAACCACTTAAGCTTATCATATCATTAATACTTAAACTCATCATTAACGTATCATTAGGAAAAATAGCTAACATTTTAACTTGTGAGTTTACGAAAAAAACAACTGAAAACAAGTTGAGCAAAGATCAGCTGGATAAATCAAGCTGACTGGAAAATCAAGTTAGCTGGAAAAAACTGAGTTATCTGGAGAACTGAGCTAGCTGGAAAAAACCAGAAAAAGTGGAAAACCGAGCCGGGCCGGAAAATCGAGTCGGCTGGACCAGTGAGTTAATCCAATTGACCGGGTTCATTGTAAATCCAATGATCGGGTCGAGCTGGGTAAATCCAGTAAATCCAAATGATCGGGTTCAACAGTAAATCCAATGATCGAGTTCAAATTTGAGTAAATCCAGCTGACTGGGTCCAGCTGGTTAAATCAATCTGGCTGGATCCAGCTGACTTAATCAAGCTGGCTGGATCCAGCTGACTTAATCCAGCAATTTAAGCTTTAGAAACTCTAAATTTCAAACTTTGTATTAAATTTCCGAAAAATTCTACGTCACTTAATTTTTAACGTAGATTCCAATTCTATCATTATTTTCTTCATTAAAAATCAAATACATGTCTTTATTGTACATATATATTTCTGACCTTTTGATAAATTAAGAATTAAAATCCAAATTTCATTCTAATCACTTCCAATCATGTTAATTTAATTAATAAGCTATATTTATAGCTTAATCACTTAATCTGATTGGATAAAAATAAAAACCCTAATATATATATATATATATATATATATATATATATATTCGGCCCTTATGATAAATAGGGTACATTTATTTATTTTTATCCATTCCAAATTTCAACATGTATAATTAATATTCTAGAGATTAATTATAATTTCAATTAATCAATTTAAGCTCAAAATAATTATTTTTAATTTATTTTTAAATGCTGAAAATTCTTAAAATTATGAAATTGAGCTCTAAAAATTCTAACAAAAATTCTCACATAGTTAATTAAATATTATGAGCTCAATTATATCATCAATTTCATCATTTAACATCTAAATCAAAGAGCTCCAATTTCAAACCCTTAATATTTCGAAATTCCCACAATTTGAAACAATTATGCTTCAAACATTTAACTCAATATATAAACATGCTTATTAACATCATCTAAACCCAGATCGATCATCAAATCAAGTATAGAGCATCAAAATCAAAAATTTCTATTTATGGCCAAAACCTTCGACTATTTTTTTTTTAAACATAACACAATCAATCCAATATTGATCAATCCAACTATCCAACATGCTTATGATCATCATAGAAGTTCATCATAATCATCAATTCAACCATGGAATCAAAGAAATAAATTTTCTAATTTATTTCATATATATTTTGAAAAATAAGAATTGATGCTAGGATTGATTTCTCAATGATTAAATCATAGAAATGTAATCTAAATTACTCCATAATCATCATACTTGAAGATCAAATCCATGCTCCAACATATATATAATTTTTGAAATTTAGAAAAATTTAAGAGATATGGATTTAATACTAAACCTTGAGTTATTTGCTTAACTAATGAGAAATCTCACCTCTTGAGATGATTTTATTACTACTTCCTTTGACTAATAAATCTTGATTCCTTCTCTTTACTTGTGGATGTGAATCCCCTGTTTAGTGTGTGTTTAAGTGTGTGTTTGAGTGTCGCAGCCCGAACCCCGATATCAGATGTCAAGGCCGGTAGGTCCCACGACTTACACAATATATGATTAACAAAGGAAATTAAGATAGCGACCCGGCTATCATTCAAAAGAATAACCATACTTAACATGTCGCAGCCTGAACTTATTACCCAGCTGGGCCCAGTCAGCTGGAATTACCTAAATTGACTCGGCCAAATGGATTTACCTGACCCAAATTGGATTTACCCATTGGACCAGTCATTGAATTACCAGTGACTCAACGGTGGATTTACCCAGTTGGACCCAGTCAGCTGGAATTACTTTGACTCGACGGTGAATTTACCACTTTAGAATAATGTGACATATATGACTCGAGACGATCAACTGAAATTAATATGACATACATATCAATAAACATAACTCAAATCACTTGGAATCAAAAGACCTGATCAACCAAATAACCGACAATTGATCAAGAAGATGACGAATTTATTTGAGGATCAAGAAAACAAGATAAAGAAAACTGTTTCAAAAGAACTTAGCAAAAGAGTTCGATTTTAGAACTTAAACGTTAATACAACATTAAACTTCATTTTCTTGCAGCGGAAAACATGAGAATGTATGTATGAAGACATATATTCTAGGTCGACTTCTCAAAAACGACTTTCTTTACGTAACAACATTTAACAACAACAATAGTCCATCCAGTACTCATCATCTTCATCCCTGCTAACCTGCACGTTTTAGAAATAACATGCGAGTATTGAGTACTACGTACTCAGTGAACACATGCCGAAAACATTTGAAAACTTTACTGAATACAGCTATATATGAAAACTTGCCAGAAAACATAATACGAGGATTTTCTGAAAACAACTCGTAAAATGCTAAAAATATTTTCTTTTCAAAACTCCTTTGTCTGCAGACATTTATAACAGTATGAACCATATCTACAAATAAATAATGGTGATGAGAAAGAGGCCTCTTTCTCAATCACTTGTAATCGGCATATCAAGGAAAGGCTCACGATTATGAATAATCGGCCTATCAAAGAAATGCGCACGATTACCAATGTGTACACGATTTCACCTTGCGTGAAACCGAATTCGTCTTTACGAAGTAGATGGTAACATACTTAAACATTTTTAAAATCATTTGGCAAGTATCATAACTTTGTAAAACATACGATATCATGCTTTTCACATATTTTAGTTTAGAAAGCCCACCTGATAAACTTAAGCTTTAAACTTTAAGCTCTAATGCTTGTAGCCCTTTTACTTCACGTTTCTGCTCCCGCTTCCGCTTGCTCCTTTAATCGAAACGGAATAACGATTTTAGAACGAGAGCTTTTATCGACTAACGACTTCGATATCCTTAACGAAATTCTATTCGAATTTCTATGTCGCAACTTGATGAAATTCGAGAATTCCTATCTTAACTTTTCAAACGTTCTTAATCTATCTTAATCTATCTAAATTCCTCATTAAGCATCAATATTAATCAATTCTCATACAACATTAACTCAATTAAACATATAAATTCCCCAAATCGGGAAAATCAACCATAAATAGAAAAATCTTTATTTCTTTGAATTAAATTTCCATAAAATTTTATAATACTTAATTTTTTTATTAAGAAGTTCATAAATGCAATTAATTTCTTAATTAAAATTTTATTAATATTTTATTTATTTATTTTAAATTTTCGGTTATATTAAAATTAATATTTCTTTAATTATTTTCTCTTCTTTTTAATTTCTTAATTATTATCTTAAGCTCATTTCTTCATTTAATTTCATTCAATTAAGTATTAATCTTTCAACCCTAATTTAAGAACCCTAATTCGATTTTCTAGGGTTTCTAGGGTTAATCAAGCTTTTGTTTCATTATCTCTTGATCTAATATTCTTCATTAATCTCATATATCTTTAATTGAATCATCAAACTCATCATATAACATTACATTATTAAACCCTAATTTATATTCTTATTTAATCGGTTATTTTCTCAAAATGAAATTGGTTGGAAATTTTTAATTACTTCCAACATGAAACATTCTTAAAATACTTAACTAAACTCATTTATATCATTAAATCAATCATATAATTCATGTATTCATTATTTCCCATTTTCTTCTCATTTTCGAAAATTGCCAATTGATAGCTAGGGTTTTCCATGCTTAAATCTAATTACATATTTGATCTTATAATCATATTCTAAGCATAATTCATGAAGAACAAATCATCATATAATCATGATATAAGCATCATATTAAGACATGAAGATTTACTAATCATTTCTAAGGTTTCTCCCAAAATAATCGACATATATATATTCATAACTAGAATTCTTCATGCATCATCTTAAGCTTAATATTTGATCATAAAATCATCATATAAACATCATTCTAAGAAATCAAGATCATCCAACTACTTCTTCATATTTCTTACAAATTTTCGACACATATATATATATATATAATTCTTCCACCAAAGACATGAATCAAGAGCTTGGAAGAGAAGAATCTAAGCTTACTTGACTACTTGAGAGGATTGCTAGAAGTTGAAATCTTTGAGCTTGAAGATCAAGATGGTGTTCTTAAGTGTGTGTGAGTGTGTGTATTGAGAGAGAAGAGATGATCGAGAGGGAGAGAGAGAAGCTGCTGCTTGCTGTTGTTTGTGCGTGTGGTGAGAGATGAGAGATGAGAGAGTTATATAAATATAATCTAACAACCTAGGTTTAGAATTATAGGGTAGGTTATTATTTTATTAAAACTTAATGGCTAAGTTTTGGTTAATTCAATTAATTAATTATTAATTCAATTAATTAATAACTAATTAATCTTCTAATAACTCTCTAATTTCTCAACACAGTAATTAAGATTAAGGTTTCACGAACCTTAGATAAAAATCTCACAGAAAGAATCGGAGATTTGAAGCATTTTCAAATCGACCGAAACTAAATTTTTAAGCGATTAATTACGTAAAATTTCACGTAATTAAATTAAATTCTTCTTCTTGTCAATTAATGACTAAACATTTATCATCTATTGATAAATGTAAAAACTTCTTCGTTTCGGATTAACCGAGACGATAGAAATTAATTAAAACTCATTTTTCCGGTAGAATATATCTGCCGGATAAAATTTTCGGAAAGAAAATCTTTATTTTACTAAAATTCTAGTCTTTCTCAGAAGATTAATTATTTTAATTACTTAAGAAAGACGGGATACTACATTCTCTCCTCCTAAAAATAAATTTCGTCCCGAAATTTGCTTACCTCTCGGAAGAGTTCGGGATACTTTTCTCTCATTTTGCTTTCTAACTCCCATGTTGCTTCTTCTAGTCCATGATGCCTCCATTTGATTTTTACTGTCGCGATCGACTTATTTCTAAGCTGTTGGACCTTCCGATCCAAAATCGCTTCAGGTTTCTCTTCATAACTGAGATCTGGTTCAAGGACTACTTCTTCTCGACGAATGACGTGCTTAGGATCAAACATATATCTCCGCAACTGAGATACATGAAACACGTTATGTGAATTTCCAAAACTTGGCGGTAAAGCTAGCTTATATGCTACTTGACCTATTCTTTCCAGAATTTCATATGGTCCTATGTAGCGAGGCTTAAGTTTTCCTTTAACACCAAATCGTTGAATTCCTCTTGAAGGCGAAACTTTCAAGAAAACTTTATCACCCATATTGAATTTTAATGCTGATCTTCTGATGTCAGCATAAGACTTCTGACGGTCTTGCGCTTCTTTAATTCTTTGCTTGATTTGACGCACAATCTTTATCATTTCTTCCACTGAATCAAGCCCTAATATTTTTCTCTCGCCCACATCATCCCAATGGAGCGGAGATCTACACTTCTTTCCATAAAGGGCTTCGTAGGGCGCCATGCCAATCGTCATTTGATAACTGTTGTTGTAAGCAAATTCAACAAGAGGTAAAATTTGTTCCCATTGACTTCCTCGATCTAAAACAACAGTTCTCAACATATCCTCCAAGATCTGAATGGTTCTTTCTGATTGACCATCCGTTTGAGGATGAAAAGCCGTACTGAAGTTCAATTTGGTACCTAATTCTTCTTGCATACTTCTCCAAAAATGAGAAGTAAATTTTGAGTCTCGATCCGAAGTGATCGACTTAGGTACTCCGTGCAATCGCACAATTTCTCGCACGTACAGCTGAGCTAACTTATCTGCGCCATAAGTTATGGGAATAGGTATAAAGTGTGCAGATTTTGTCAATCTATCCACTATTACCCATATCGCTGTATTTCCTCGTTTGGATCTAGGTAACCCAGTTACAAAATCCATGGTAATTTTATCCCATTTCCACTCTGGAACATCTAAAGGTTGTAGCTTCCCATAGGGTCTCTGATGCAATGCCTTTACTTGCTGACAGGCTAAACATCTTTCCACAAAAGAAGCTATGTCTCTTTTCATTCCTTCCCACCAAAATGTTTGTTTCAAATCTTGATACATTTTGGTCTTATCTCCGAGTAATTTGAATAAGGAGTTTCATGAGCTTCGCTCATGATTTCATTCCTTAATTCTTCATCATTCGGCACACAAATTCTTCCTCGATACAGGAGAACATTATCTCCTGCCTCTTTAAAATTTTCATTCTTCTCTTGACGAATTTTCATTCGTAACTTTTCCAATTTCTCGTCTTTTCTTTGAACATTGGAAATTCTCAATCTTAAATCTGGAATTATTTCCATAGCTGCAACCATTTGCTCAACAGATTGCGGAGGTAGAATTACTTCTAACCTCAGTTCTTCGAAACTCTTAATGAGTTCTTTCTCTTGAGTTAGAAGAAATCCAAATTCCGATTTTCCTTTTCTGCTTAACGCATCAGCAACTACATTTGCTTTTCCTGGATGATAGGAAATTTTACAATCGTAGTCTTTAACTAACTCGAGCCATCTTCTTTGTCTCATATTTAATTCTTTCTGCTCAAAGAAATATTTGAGACTCTTATGATACGTGAAGATTTCACATTTCGTTCCATAAAGATGGTGTCTCCAGAGTTTTAAAGCATGTACTACTGCTGCTAGTTCCAAATCATGAGTTGGATAGTTTATTTCATGAGGTCTAAGCTGTCTAGAAGCATATGCAATAACTTTTCCTTCTTGCATCAGGACACAACCTAGTCCGTTCTTTGATGCATCTGTGTAAACAGCATAATCTTTATCCGAATCTGGAACTGATAGCACTGGGGCAGTGGTCAATCTCTTTTTAAGTTCTTGGAAACTTTCCTCACATTCTTCTGACCACTTGAATTTTGATTCTTTCTTTAGGAGATGGGTCATTGGCTTAGCTATTTTGGAGAATCCCTCGATAAATCTCCGATAGTAGCCTGCTAGACCTAAGAAACTCCTAATTTCATGTGGTGTGGTTGGAACTTTCCATTCCTGAACTGCTTGTACTTTTGAAGGGTCAACTTTGATTCCTTCAGGAGATACAACATGTCCAAGGAAATGTACTTCTCTTAGCCAAAATTCACATTTACTAAATTTGGCATACAATCTTTCGGTTCTTAACCTTTTCGTAACAGAGTTCGTAGATGTTCCTCGTGTTCTAATTCATTCTTTGAATACACGAGAATATCATCAATGAAAACTACGACAAACTTGTCCAAGAATTCATGAAATACTCGATTCATGAGATCCATAAATCTTTCTGGAGCATTTGTCACACCAAATGGCATTACTACAAACTCGGAGTGGCCATATCTTGTTCGAAAATTTGTCTTGGAAATATCTTCTTGCTTGACCTTCAATTGGTGATAACCGATTTCGGATCAATCTTCGAGAATACACTTGCTCCTCTGAGCTGATCAAATAGATCATCTATTCTCGGCAAAGGATATTTATTCTTTAAGGTCAATTTGTTTAATTCTCGGTAGTCGATGCACATCCTCAAACTACCATCCTTCTTTTTGACAAACAGAATTGGTGCTCCCCACGGAGAAACACTAGGTCTAATGAAACCTAGGTCAAGTAACTCTTGCAGTTGAATTTTCAATTCTTGCAACTCCTTTGGAGCCATTCGTATGGTGACTTGGAAACGAGGAGCCGATCCCCGGTTCAAGATCTATTGTGAACTCTACTTGCCTATCTGGTGGCAATCCTGGCAAAACTTGTGGAAATACGTCTTGAAATTCTTTTACTACAGCTACATCTTCAATGCTGCTCTCCTTATCTTCCTTCTTGTTGAGATAGATAAGATATGCTTTCACATCTTTCTTTTTCAACACTCTCCTTGCTTGAACTCGCCGAAATAATCGGCGATTTCTTACAACTTCTTTCTATCCCGAAAAATAGAGTTGGTTCCTGACCAGGCATATGAAATGAAATTTGCCTTTGCTTGCATTGAATGCTTGCAAAATTCTCGGTCAACCAATCCATTCCCAAGATAATATCTATATCCCACATTTTAATTAAATTTAGGGTTTTCGCTAACATCTTGAGAGATCCTAATTCAATCTCTATATTAGGACAGATGCGAGTAACTGAGGTAGATTTACCTAACGGTGTTGTTACTCTCAAGTCTTGACTAGCACGTTCTACTTTAAGACCAAGATTATCTACGCATGCATCTGATATAAATGAATGCGATGCACCAGTATCAAATAAAATTATAACAGGTATGTCATTTAATTGACCCATACCTGTCAAATTTCCTTGATCTTTGTCGAACGGCTTCTGATCAAGTGCAAAAACCCTTTGATATTGCTGCTTGGGGTTCCATTCTCAAATGCTGGGGTTGCTTTTGCTTTTGCTGGAATCGCGGCCCTTGGCGATTCCGTTGCTGCTGCCGTTGCTGAGGAACAACTTCTATTGCCTTCAATCTCTGAGGCGGGTTCTGAGATGTTCTATTCTCTCCTGCTCCTTGCAGTTTAGTTGGGCACTGATACGAATAATGACCAACTTGACCACAAGTATAGCAGCTATTACTTCCAGCCTTGCATATCCCTTGATGCATCTTGCCACACTTGGAACATGGAGACATTCCTTGATAAGTTTGAGATGAACTGCCTTGATTGACGAAAGGTTGTTTGAATCGTCCTTGATTAAATTGCTGCTGTTGATGACGTTGTTGCCCTTGCTGTCCTTGCCAGGGCTTCTTACTAGGTTGACTTCCAAAATTCCATTTTCGTTTCTGACTTTGCTTGAACGGCTGCGGATTTGTCACTGTTACTGGGGTTTGAACTTGTGTGGCTGCTGAAGTCTGAGAAGACTTATCTGGCTGCATTGCCAATTCCATATCCAAAGCTCTGTTTAAAGTCTCGGCATACGATAATGCACTTTGACTGGCCAGAACGATTCTTATTTCCTGCCGAAGACCTGCTCGGAAAAGTTCAGCCATTTTCTCGTCTGTGTCCACCTTATCTTGAGCAAAACGTGCCAAATCACAAAATTCGCGATCATAGTCGGCTACTGACTTCTTACCTTGCTTGAGATTAGCAAACTCATTCTCCTTCTGCTTTCGATAACTTCGAGGAACGAATTTTTCGAACAAAGCATCCTTAAATTGTTCCCACGTCAGGTTCTCCAGTTGTTCAGGGGTATATGCCCTTTGACGAGCTTCCCACCAGTAATCCGCAGATCCCTTGAGCTGATAAGACATGCATGTTAGACGTTCTTGATCCGTACATCGAAGAAAACGGAAAATTCTTTCCAGCGCACGAATCCACTCTTCGGCTTCTGAAGGACTTCCTCTTCCATCGAGAGTTGGAGGATTTTGCCGCAAAAATAATTCTTCTATTCTCCTTTCAGGTTGAGGAGGAGGTGGGGTAGGTTCTCTTTCGTTTTCATCTTCAACCCTTCCTCGACCTCGGCCTCTTGGTCTACCTCTTGGCGGCATTTTCTAATTAACCAGGATTTTCATTTGAATTATTCTTTCTTTCTAACAAAGTCTTATTCTTTAATAAAAATTCTTCTTTCTTTAAAAGTATTTTAAGGGAAAATTTTTTTTTTCTAAGTTTTTAGAATTTAGAAAAATTTTCTTATCACCTTTTTAATGCATAATATACTCATCGTACTTTTAATGAATCACACCATTCATACTCATCACCATTCATGCTTATCAAAACTTTCAATTACATCTAACAGGCTCATACTATTTAATGAATCAAAGATTCACAAACATCATCATACATTGTGATCCCATAATTTAACTTCTTATTATCATCATGAACAATTTAAACAATTCACTATTGTCATAGATAATGAATCAACAATTCATTCATTACTATAATCACAAAAATATTTCAAGAACACATATTTTCCATACTTATCTTTGCTAAGAAAAATTTAGCTAATATATATTCCTAATATTTCAAGGAAATAATTGCATCATCTTGGCATATAAACTTTATCATAACTTTAATGAATCAAAAGATTCACGCTTATCATCAAATAATCACTAAAAAAATAATTTTCCAGTAGTAATTATTATATATATAAATATATTTATTTGCTAAATTTAATTAGCTCTTCATTCTTTATAATCAAGAGATGCATAATATCATCTTGATGTATAAACTTCCTCATAAATCTCTTTTGAGATGATCTACTTCATCTTAACATTTTTCCTAACTAATGATTACGAACTAAGCTAACGATAACGAATAATTAATGAAACGAATAAAATGAACGACGCACTAAACTAATGATAGTCGAATAATGAACGAAACGATTAACTAACGAAGAATGAAATGAACTACAACGAAACGAACTACGAACAAAATAAACGAAGAATGAACAACTACGAACGACAACGGAATGGACGAATAAACCCCGTCGCTGGATCGAACTATCTCGTGCTAAGATCGCCGTCCCGCGCACAGACGTCGCGCGGCCAAGAAGAGATTCCTTTCATGCGCGCGCGACTTGACCTCCGGCGGATTGTCCCGCGCTACACCAACCCGCGCCCAATGCTGAAATTGTCGTGGGGCTGGCGCGCCGCGCGCTGTGGTCGCGCCCGATGCCGGTTCGACGCTTTATCTTGTTTTCTTCGTCCGAGCTTTTAATCGATCTTTTTCCATTCCTTATACCTCACTTCTTTACTTTAACTTCTATTATCTAAACCTCGGTCAGCTGGATTCACTCGAAATTTGGAATTACCTGTTGGACTCGATCAATTGGATTTTCTCGGTGGACTTAGTCGGTTTGGATTTACTCGGTGACTCGGCCAATTTGGAATTATCCAATTGGACTCGGGCGGTGGATTTCTGTTGACTCGGCCCGGTGGGAATTTACTCATTGTAATTACCCGGTGATCTCGGTCGGCTCGGTTTTTTTTTTCCGGCCCGGCTCGGTTTTCCGGCCCGGCTCGGTTTCCGGCCCGGCTCGGTTTTCCGGCCGGCTCGGTTTTCCGGCCGGCTCGGTTTTCCGGCCGGCATTTCCGGTTTTCCGGCCCAGCTCAGTTTTCCAGCCAGCTTGATTTATCCAGATGATCTTTGCTCAATTTACTTCTTCATTTATTAGGAAAATTTGCCTCTTTGAGGACTTTTACAAAAGGTAGGGAATTATTTACACCCAAAAATTCCCTATATGAACCGTGATTTTCTAACATCACGCAAAATGTTTTTTATCGGAGCGGAATTCTACGTCGCTTCCGATTCGCTATACTATCATATTATGCTTCTATGTACAAGAACTTATTTACAACACAAATGTTAAAAGTTGTTCGCTTACTAGTTTATTACATATATTTACATCATTATCTTTTTTTTTCTTCAACTTCCCAACACTTCCCTTCACTGCTCATCCTCTGACGGATCCTCTTCTTCTTTCTCCTCTTCGTCGTCTCTCGGATCCTCCTCACTTGGATCTTCTTCTTCCGTTTCCGTGCTCTCCTCTGCCCTCTCCACTCCGTCCAAAGTCACACGAGGGGCATAAGTAATATCCTCTCCCGGCGACGGCCTAAAGCTAGGCTGAAAACTTAAATGAGTAAATGGTATTCTACGGAGGTGGAAGTATCCTTCGGTTGGTCCAACTTCTGGATCAACGTTATCCTCGTCACTATCATAGTGACGTGGTCCAGAGGTGCTAGCCACATTAGGGTCAAAAAGAATAGGCTGGGCTTCAACTATGGCATCAAGCTCTGAAGAATTCAAAGCTTGCAATGTTTCAACAGAAGGATCATTTGGAACTTCCTCAACAAAAGAAGCTGAGGCTACGCCGTTAGGCAAAACAGAAGGCTCAGGAACAAAGGTTTGAGTCTCGATTTGGGAGGGAGACGAAACATAACCATTTGCCAATGGCTCAACAAGAAAAGAGTTAGTATCAAATCCATTGTTTCCATGGATGGGAGAAGCAATAGGTTCAGGATTTTCTGGAGGATTCTGATCCAGAATAGGGTAATCTTGGGGCATGAGATGTTGTAAACCAAACTCACCAACAGGAATCAATGGCTGATATGGTCCAGGAGGTGGGTACGAAAAACACATATATTGAGTACTAATTGCAGCTATGAACGCTCTGCAATCTCCAAACAAGACACCATCCCAAAATTGGGGAGTAACGTACCTTGCAGCAATCGATGCCGCCCACTCCTGCCAATCCTCAGGAAGCAGAGGAACTAGCCTAACTATACCAATAACTCCCGAGATATTTGATTCATGGATGTCCATCCAAACTCTATGGTACCGAGCTAAAAACTCTGCTAGGGTTTCTGTGTAGCTCATGTGTATGTGGTGAAATTCAATCATCGCTGCTACGCTTCTAGAGTTGGACATCCTATAAAAGAAAAATTTAAATAATCAACTAAACTGAAATTACGAATAGTCTTGAGAATCCACTGTCTCAACATACTCAATGTCGCTTCCAAAAGGGTGTTCTGGGCTCATGTTACATTCCACGAGATAAATACTCAACTTGCTTGCACAAGCCGATCCATTATCTCGCTTATGATCGATCACCAACAACCAATCACATTAGAGGCTAAAACACAACAATTATATATATACTTCAACTTCCAAACTTTATAACTAGAAACATTTGAAATTCGTACCTGGATAGCTGGATGAGATGAGAGATACTGGACTTCAGTTGTTGTTAAAAACTAACTAGTCTAGGAATTCAAACCAGACTAGACTTTCAGAAAACAACTTGGAGCAGAAGACATTGCTCTAACTAGTCTAGGATTTCAAAATAGACTAGATTTTAAAAAAAAATTATTCAGAGCAGTCAGACCTGCTCTGATACCACTCTGTCGCAGCCCGAACCTCGATATTAGATGTCAAGGCCGGTAGGTCCCACGACTTACACAATTTATGATTAACAAAGGAAATTAAGATAGCGACCCGGCTATCATTCAAAAGAATAACCATACTTAACATGTCGCGGCTGAACTTATTACCGCAGTGGGCCGATCAGTGGAATTACCCAGTGACTCGAGTGGATTTACTGTTGGACCCGGATGGATTTACAGACTGGACCATAAATGGATTTACCAAATTGGACCCGGTCATTGGAATTACCCCGGTGACTCGACGGCCATTGGATTTACCATGGACCCGATCATTGGAATTACCGGTGACTCGGCCATTGAATTTACCACTTTAGAATAATGTGACATATATGACTCGAGACGATCAACTGAAATTAATATGACATACATATCAATAAACATAACTCAAATCACTTGGAATCAAAAGACCTGATCAACCAAATAACCGACAATTGATCAAGAAGATGACGAATTTATTTGAGGATCAAGAAAACAAGATAAAGAAAACTGTTTCAAAAGAACTTAGCAAAAGAGTTCGATTTTAGAACTTAAACGTTAATACAACATTAAACTTCATTTTCTTGCAGCGGAAAACATGAGAATGTATGTATGAAGACATATATTCTAGGTCGACTTCTCAAAAACGACTTTCTTTACGTAACAACATTTAACAACAACAATAGTCCATCCAGTACTCATCATCTTCATCCCTGCTAACCTGCACGTTTTAGAAATAACATGCAGGGCTGAGTACTACGTACTCAGTGAACACATGCCGAAAACATTTGAAAACTTTGCTGAATACAGCTATATATGAAAACTTGCCAGAAAACATAATACGAGGATTTTCTGAAAACAACTCGTAAAATGCTAAAAATATTTTCTTTTCAAAACTCCTTTGTCTGCAGACATTTATAACAGTATGAACCATATCTACAAATAAATAATGGTGATGAGAAAGAGGCCTCTTTCTCAATCACTTGTAATCGGCATATCAAGGAAAGGCTCACGATTATGAATAATCGGCCTATCAAAGAAATGCGCACGATTACCAATGTGTACACAGATTTCACCTTGCGTGAAACCGAATTCGTCTTTCTGAAGTAGATGGTAACATACTTAAACATTTTTAAAATCATTTGGCAAGTATCATAACTTTGTAAAACATACGATATCATGCTTTTCACATATTTTAGTTTAGAAAGCCCACCTGATAAACTTAAGCTTTAAACTTTAAGCTCTAATGCTTGTAGCCCTTTTACTTCACGTTTCTGCTCCCGCTTCCGCTTGCTCCTTTAATCGAAACGGAATAACGATTTTAGAACGAGAGCTTTTATCGACTAACGACTTCGATATCCTTAACGAAATTCTATTCGAATTTCTATGTCGCAACTTGATGAAATTCGAGAATTCCTATCTTAACTTTTCAAACGTTCTTAATCTATCTTAATCTATCTAAATTCCTCATTAAGCATCAATATTAATCAATTCTCATACAACATTAACTCAATTAAACATATAAATTCCCCAAATCGGGAAAATCAACCATAAATAGAAAAATCTTTATTTCTTTGAATTAAATTTCCATAAAATTTTATAATACTTAATTTTTTTATTAAGAAGTTCATAAATGCAATTAATTTCTTAATTAAAATTTTATTAATATTTTATTTATTTATTTTAAATTTTCGGTTATATTAAAATTAATATTTCTTTAATTATTTTCTCTTCTTTTTAATTTCTTAATTATTATCTTAAGCTCATTTCTTCATTTAATTTCATTCAATTAAGTATTAATCTTTCAACCTAATTTAAGAACCCTAATTCGATTTTCTAGGGTTTCTAGGGTTAATCAAGCTTTTGTTTCATTATCTCTTGATCTAATATTCTTCATTAATCTCATATATCTTTAATTGAATCATCAAACTCATCATATAACATTACATTATTAAACCCTAATTTATATTCTTATTTAATCGGTTATTTTCTCAAAATGAAATTGGTTGGAAATTTTTAATTACTTCCAACATGAAACATTCTTAAAATACTTAACTAAACTCATTTATATCATTAAATCAATCATATAATTCATGTATTCATTATTTCCCATTTTCTTCTCATTTTCGAAAATTGCCAATTGATAGCTAGGGTTTTCCATGCTTAAATCTAATTACATATTTGATCTTATAATCATATTCTAAGCATAATTCATGAAGAACAAATCATCATATAATCATGATATAAGCATCATATTAAGACATGAAGATTTACTAATCATTTCTAAGGTTTCTCCCAAAATAATCGACATATATATATTCATAACTAGAATTCTTCATGCATCATCTTAAGCTTAATATTTGATCATAAAATCATCATATAAACATCATTCTAAGAAATCAAGATCATCCAACTACTTCTTCATATTTCTTACAAATTTTCGACACATATATATATATATATATATAATTCTTCCACCAAAGACATGAATCAAGAGCTTGGAAGAGAAGAATCTAAGCTTACTTGACTACTTGAGAGGATTGCTAGAAGTTGAAATCTTTGAGCTTGAAGATCAAGATGGTGTTCTTAAGTGTGTGTGAGTGTGTGTATTGAGAGAGAAGAGATGATCGAGAGGGAGAGAGAGAAGCTGCTGCTTGCTGTTGTTTGTGCGTGTGGTGAGAGATGAGAGATGAGAGAGTTATATAAATATAATCTAACAACCTAGGTTTAGAATTATAGGGTAGGTTATTATTTTATTAAAACTTAATGGCTAAGTTTTGGTTAATTCAATTAATTAATTATTAATTCAATTAATTAATAACTAATTAATCTTCTAATAACTCTCTAATTTCTCAACACAGTAATTAAGATTAAGGTTTCACGAACCTTAGATAAAAATCTCACAGAAAGAATCGGAGATTTGAAGCATTTTCAAATCGACCGAAACTAAATTTTTAAGCGATTAATTACGTAAAATTTCACGTAATTAAATTAAATTCTTCTTCTTGTCAATTAATGACTAAACATTTATCATCTATTGATAAATGTAAAAACTTCTTCGTTTCGGATTAACCGAGACGATAGAAATTAATTAAAACTCATTTTTCCGGTAGAATATATCTGCCGGATAAAATTTTCGGAAAGAAAATCTTTATTTTACTAAAATTCTAGTCTTTCTCAGAAGATTAATTATTTTAATTACTTAAGAAAGACGGGATACTACATTGAGTGTGTGTGTGTATCGTGTTTGCAGCGAGAGAAATGAGAGATAGAAGAGATGAGAGATGCATTAATTAAATACTAACTTATCTAACAAAAATACATTGAATCTTGCTAACTTACATGCTTAGTCACCCAACATCCTTCATCATTATGTTGGGGACAAGCTTAGGTGGCACCAATTTAGCAATTAAATAATAGGTATTAGTGTTAGTTATTTGTCATGTGCTAATTTAATTACTAATCTTAGATTAATAACTAAATTAATCATTAATTATTAACAATCAAGATTTAACTAGGAAATAATATGTAATACCCCGATTTTTCTAAACTTGCGTATAATTAATTTTATATAATTAATTACAATTTTTGCAGCCTTAAGTTATTTTAACCGAATACTCTTAAAGTTCAGAGTCGAGTATTAAAACGATTTACTTTTTCATTTCCATTTTTTTTCTAAAGTTTGATTATATTGTTGCCGTCATTAAGTAATAGGGAAATTAAGAAATTAATTTTGAATGTTTGAACCGTTTATATTTATAATTAATTATCGGCGATCAAATCCTTCGTAATAAAAGACTTAATAATCTTATATATGTTTTAGTGAGCCGACTTATATCTTTGTAACTTGGGCCGAACCTTTTCTTTTATTTATAGCCCAATGAGCTTAAATAAATTTAAGCCCATCTTGTTAAATAAATAAAAGCCCAAATTAAAGCCCAACCATGAAAAACTTTAAAAGCCTGTGAGGCCCTTAATCAACCAGAAATGCACCAAGTATTATCTTTTACAAATGTGAATGTGCCGATGATAGGAGTAAATCTTCTCCAAAATCTTGTTTAATCTTGTGGTTAAGTTTGTAATACACGTCCATCACATTTACATCCGAATCATTACAAAGCAAATAAGATCAACCATTCCTCTTAAATATAACTTTCCCGAGTTAATTACTCTCTCATCACAAACAAATTACACCCAAGAAAAAGTAAAGGAAGAAGAAGCTCATAGGAGATTTCAAGTCTACAAGATTCAGCATTTCCGCATTCAATTCATAAAACCATCCATCCGCAAAACAATTAATCCAACCGGTAGTAAGTTTATACAACCTCCAAAATCTAATTTATGTGTAATAGAAAAACTACGTTTCCTTTTCTTAAAGAACTTCAAAACTGAAATCATATAAAATAAAGCAGTATAACCTATTTTAATTTTTACAACAAGAACAGCAATATTAACACAAGCATGATCATAACTCAAGAATCATCCATCTATGAACTAGAGAAGTGCAAGTCAACAAAGAAACCGTAGCTCTCGCATTCTACAAAACTCGATTCTAGAAACTGCTACCGTTTTGCCAAATGAAGAAACTTTGAACTCAAAATTGTAGAACTCCGCCTCGCTTTACATTTCCTCGCTTTTCCTCTCAAACTCAGAATTTATTGAGTCTTGGTTACGGCTTGTTGTCGGAGTCCGATGATCAAGACCGAGTCGGAATAGTTTGGACATCAGCACGCCGACGACGAAAGTCATTCGGGTACCGCCGTTTTAAGTTGAATATGAAGACGGCAAAGTGGTGGTTTTCCCAACCGTCCGTTTTAGCTGGCCGAAGCGGCGGTGCCGGTAGAAGCTTGCCGACAGACGACGCGAAAGAACGGCAACCACCGCCGGTTTTAAAAGAAAAGAGAGAATTAAAATTTAAAACTAAAATTAAAAATCTTAAAATACTGAAATTAGCAATTAAATAAGAAATAAGAGGATAAAAGAGTTGGCAGTAGAGTTTACTCATGGTAGTGGTGAGCGCCACGACGACGACGATGGAAACGGAGGCGGCGAGCGCAAGAAGTGAGAAAGATAAGAGAGGATGGCGGCGGCTGCTGCGGTAGTGAGGAGTTACGGCGAAGCCCCGCCGAAAGGAGGTGAGGACGACGGCAGTTGGTGCTCTGGCTAACCGTTGTTGATTTCTAAGAGAGAGAGAGAGAGCCAAGTGAAATTGAGAGGTTTAATTCCTGGATTAAGTCACTGAATTACCCACTGGATTCTCAAATAAATTGATTAAACTCACTGATGGGCCACAATGGAATTATCTCAACTGATCGACAAATTGGATTAACTCATGGACCCGGTTAAACCACTGGATTAACTCGAAAGTCTGGACCCAACACTAAGATTGAGTCTAATTAACTCACAATGCATTGAAAGATTTTCAATCACTGTTTGTCAAAATCTGGCTACTGTTTTCCTACACCAATGAAGAAAAGCCTAATAATATACCAATAAATTAAGAAAAGGCCTGCTTTGAGTCAACAATAGCTTGAATTTCTAGCCAAAATAATTGGGCTTTTCCAAATAACTCGGGCTTTTTCCAAATTAGCTTGATTTTCGGAGCAGATTAATTGTTTTATCCAAATTCGATTTATGATCAACTTGTTTTCAGTTGTTTCTTTCGTAAACTCAAAAAGTATATATTAAAGATTAATCAAGTTATCAAGTCTCGCATCGTATGGTTTCCCTCCCGATCTTTTTCTAAGATTTGATTATTTCTACGATTAAAGGAGTGACATCATACATAGAAGAAAGGACGGAAGATTGAAGCCGGGTTTCCGTTCGTAGAACCATTAAGGTGGGCTTTTCTATTATACAAATAAAATGTGGCTATTCTATTTTACCGAATAACTCGAGCTTCGGTTTATTTTTTCTTATCGCTTTAAAAAGCATGTTTTAAAGTGATTGTCTTGGCATAAAAGAATTTGTTTTGTGAGTTCTATTATGCCTATCCGAGTTGGTTCGCCAACTAGTAATCGATCGGATTCTCGAGTTAGCCAAGAGGGTGCTTTCCGTAATTCAGTGTACACGGTAGCCTTTAGAGTGTGTGGTACTCTGCTGAGGGTAGCCACCACGGTGATGAAGCGGCCGACCGCGGAAGAGTGCATTCTTCCCGGCAAGTTATTTAGATTTGGTCATATTGAATTAAAAGTAAGAAAATGCTTTGCAAGCAATTATGAAAAGAAATTTTAGTAAGCACGGGCCTTTAATGAAAAAAACCCCGTTGTGTTACCTATGGAAATGCCTCGATAAATCCATTAAATCTATTATATGTTTTTGGCATGTGTTCACTAAGCTACTTTGTACTTAGCCCCGTATATGTTTTTAAATATGCAAGTGCTGAGTGACGGGGTGACGGCGGAGTTGAGTAACGTGGTTGTAAATCCTTAATAAAGCTAGTCGAGCCTCGATTTCACATCTTCATAATGTGTGAGTCAATCTACGTTCTTTTTCCGCCGCAAACACTCTCTCTAATATGTTATAACACTTTTTGTTTAAGTATTTTGTACTTGAAAACTTGAAACGACTTGTTAGTTCTATTTTGAGAAATCCTCTTCGAGATTGTCTCGCGTTATATAATCAAAGTTTACTTCTATGTATTTCCTTGATGATTCAAGATTTATCCTCGCTTATTCATTAATCCCCTTTCTTCCCCGCTTCTTAATTCCAACCCCTAGTCACACCCCGCTTAGCCGTCCTTCGGGATTCGGGGCCGTGACAGCAGTGGTGTATCGTGAGCGTTTCGTTTGCTCGAGCCCGAGTCTTCTTTTGAGTAAAAGTTTAGTTCGAACCACTAAACTTGAGAAACTAGTCACGAACTCAACACCCCGTTACGCCGGCTCAACCAATAATAAGGTAAGAAATTTTAAAAAAAGTTCTCAAGTTCTTTTGCAAAAGTTTAAAAACATCTTGAAAATATGTTTTAAATATTATTCTAAGCTTGAATTTAATGCTAGAATTTATCTCCTTGGAATTATATGATTTATAATTTCCGTTTTGCCAAGAAAGCATGTCGGATTGAGAACTTAGAAGAATTTTTCTAAGCAACATTTTCCCGATTTTTGAGAACTTAGACTTTTAAGAAGCGTTGGTTTCAAAGCAATAAAGAAGAACTCAATCAACGAAGAAATGAAGAAGTAAAGAGAAACGAAAGCAAAAGAGAACGAATGTCACTTCGCGTATAAGTGATATGAGCATTACAAATATCTTCATTGAAGTTCATTTATTCGACTCTCGAACTTCAAGTTGACTTTGCTTTCCATTATAGAGAACCGTTTAGATTTTGCTGGTCGAATCTAGCTAAGTAAAGTTTAGTTGAGTTCTTCCTTTATTAGAGTTAAGAAACCTCTAAGTATAGAGTTATAAAATTTGAAAATTTTTTTTATTTTTATTTTTGGATTTATATGCAATTTTGAGATAATTGCTAAGTGCTTAAGTTAAGTGGTGCTATTTATTGTTTAAGTTGTTTTTGTTTAATACACAGTTTATTCTTTAAGTGCTTTAAGAATCCCTTAAGTTGTGTTAGTTTTTATCCTACCGCCATCGATTTCCGTGTTTTGCAAATTCTTCTCTTAGGATGAGTACGGAGTGCTTCTCGAGCTTCTTTCAAGAATCCGGTTCAAGCCTCCTCGTTAGGCCCGAGGGTACTATTAAGGCTACTGTACCATGACTTCATCCCACGCTTCGGGTTGTGACTTTGGACAAGATGTTATAGACTTTCTACACTACCGGAAACTCCGTTAAGCAACTCTGGAGTTGACGGATAGACAAGCTATGGTGGACCGTATCGCTCACGTAGATGCCCCGTAAAATGGGAAGCGGATGGGCGAAAACAAGCCATGCGGGTTTTTCCTTTGTCTTAAGGTGGGGCTACATCACGGAACCCTGCTGCAGTGACTTTTGTCCGTTTGCATCCGCTTTGTTGAGACAGCTTGTCACAAATGGGTAGTTGTCCAAGAGTTGAATTTGAGGAGCACGCTTCGTACCGTCGACCGAATGACTCTAGTACCGGTGACCGTACTTTTCTTCCCGGAGTTCTACCGTAGGAGGCAGGGTCGAACTACCGACCTACCCTTTCTTGGGGTGGCTAGACATGTGCCGACGAGTTTTGCAAACCGGACCTTCCCGCGGTCCCACTTCGACTATGGATTTCTTGAAGATATCACCTCCTCGTACTCCCCGCACACCTAACCCGCCCTTAACCGCAAAGTTGGACCTTACCGAGCTCCCATACCCCGTCTTTTTTTAGACAAGCCGATGGTTACCGTCGACCGGGCTAGCCTTGGCCGATGGCATGGCAGCAATTTCGTAGTTGTACTTTGGGCCCGAGCAGCTTGAAGCACCGGCCGAGCCACACCTCGGAGTAGCGCAGAGCCGGCACATCGGATCAGCACCTACCCGACGCCGAGGTCGAAGGGACCTTGGGAGTGCGCTTTTCGGCGTAGAGCTAGAGGAGGAAGAGGACCCCGAGGAGTTTCCTTGGTGGGTTTGAGCCTCCGCCGAGAGGCAACAGGAGAGTACAATGCCATTGCTGGGTTTCCGAGAGTCGACATGGACCCGTTTAGGGCCGCTTAGTCGTGGGAATTAGTTTTTGCTTTTGTAAATAGATCCGGAATGTGTTAGACTTCTTTTGGTGTAAATAGTCGGGAGTTAATGTAAATATAATCCCGAGTCTAGCATCTTTCCTCGTTGTTGACGGCAATGCATCTTGTTTAAAGCATCCCGTCTTTTTAAATTTCTAGAAGCATATTATGAGATAGGCAGTATAGCCTAGCGTCTCGGACGAGATAAAGTCTAGATCTTTTGGATGTAAGACCTCGTGGAGGCAAATTTTGGTTATTCCAATATATATATATATGACCCCCATGTGAGGGCTTTTACTCTTATGTTGGGCAATCTTCGTATATCTCGTCGTTTTTATGTTTGTCAACTTGAGAAGCTTGTACAACTCGAAATCCATTTATCTTTGTTCAAGTAATGATTGCCAACCGTTTAGAAGTTGTTCATCGAGTATGCTAGCTACTTTGATAAGTTATGTTCTAATAAGCTTTCTTTCTAAATCCCCGTAATATCTTCAAAATGGAAGCTGAAAATGAAGGAGGAAGAAGAGGACGTGAGATGGCAGAGCAAGAGCAGAGGGTAGGGTAGAACCTCGAAGAGATCAGATCGCAGCGTCCAGAAGTCCCACCACCACCTCCACCTCCACCACCACATCGCCGTGATATCGAGGATCTATTCCTCAAAAGAAATCCACCTACTTTCAACGGATCTGGAAACCCGAATGCGATGCGGAGCTTTGGGTAAGAAGCTATTGAAAGAATTTTCCAAACCTTCCTCGCATGTAACCGATTGATGGAGCGTCTTTCTTGCATAGCCTTTCAACTCTACTGACTCCGCTCGACTCTCGTGAGGCTCGCAAGAAAAAATCATTCCAAGAGGAGCATCCGGCTCAGATACTCGGGAATGAATTCAAAGCAGTGCACCGTTTGACAACATTACGTGCCAAAGACTTATAGAGCAAAGAAGGAATCCGAGTTCTATAATTTGAAACAAGGAAAGAT
This sequence comes from Agastache rugosa, assembly GCA_031470985.1. Lineage (NCBI taxonomy): Eukaryota > Viridiplantae > Streptophyta > Magnoliopsida > Lamiales > Lamiaceae > Agastache > Agastache rugosa. The sequence continues at coordinate 27,474,411 of CM062608.1, forward strand.
GTCTCTGTGACGGAATATGATGGAATATCTCTCGTGAATTGGCAAGATATGCACCGGATCAAGTTGATACGGATGAGAAAATGGCAAAGAAGTTCCGTCTCCGGACTAAGACACGAGATTGGAGTGTCGTTAGCTGGGGTCATGGAAGGGCCGAGCTTACACCGAGTCACTAGAGAGAAGCTCTAGAGATGGATGCGTAATGCCGGAAGAAGCACGAGCTCCGCATACGTACCGGTACAAGCTCAAGCCTCGACTTTAACCATTTCAACAATAACTACAAGGGCAAGAGAAAAATGGGAAGGCGGAAATAACAAAGGGTTACTACTGCAATGACAACAACCGTCAGTGGTAATCAGGTGGCAGAATCAACGTGGCTTTCTAACAAATTCTAATCGTAATAGCACCGAACAATAACAACCTTGGCAAGAGGCCATGGCAAGGAAATGTCTCAACCAATGTGGCAATGGCAAGTGGCGGCAAAATGTTCCGAATCAAGGAGGCAATCATTGTGGAAAGGTTGTAATCCCTACTCTTGCCGTAAGTGTAATAGGTACATTTCGGCGTCCGTCGTGGGCACCGAAAACCGTTTTAATTGCGGCGTCAAAAGGGTCACATGTGAAGAGAGAGTGCCCGAGACCACCCCAAGCACTTAGGCCGAACCAATATGGTCAACCCTAACCTCTCGAGGGCTAAGTACAGTGCAGCCGCAACCTCAACAACAGCCACAACATGTGAATGCTGTGTGGCCTTTGCCATCGAACAAAAGCCGCCAATTAAGAAACAAAGGAAATTTTAAGTGTGGTAAGGGCAAACTTCTTAACTTTCCCGTAATTATTTTGTTCGATACCGGAGCATCACACTCTTTTATTTCTAGTTCTTGTGTCGATAATTTAGATATCATACTCGCAACGAGCTAGTCATAAAATGAGAGTAACTACACCATCCGGAGAGATCACAACCACTTCACTTGTTTCGTCTAACCTAGAATTGGAACTAGGAACTTTTAAGGTTATAGCTGGCCAATTTGAATGTCATGGTAATGCGGGACGTAGATATAATCCTTGGAATGGATTGGTTAGCCGAGAACTATGCTACGATTCTCTCGTAATGAGAGAAAAATTTCTTTTCAACTACCTCGTGAGAAGAGCCTACGAATTTCACGGAATTACAATGGGCAGGAGAAAGCCGCTATCTCGCCCTTCAAGCCAAGAAGATGATGAAAAAGAAAGACTCGTCGTGCTTTCCCTGTTTACCCGAACGGGGAAAACCGGAGTCGAAAAGACCATAGGAGATGTGACGATCGTCGCAGAATTCGAGGACGCATTTCCGTAAATACTACCAGATCGCCACAAAATCGACAAGTGGACTTCAACATTGACTCCGGAGCCCGGGTCAGCCCCAAAGGTCGAAAGCACCATACGAATGGCACCGAAGGAATTACAAGAACTCAAGATACAACTACAAGAGTTGTTGGATCTTGGTTTTATTAGACTAAGTGTTTCACCATGGGGGAGCACCTGTTCTATTTGTAAAGAAAAAGGACGGCACAACGAGGACAAGAAGATAGATTATCGAGAGTTGAACAAGATAACCCTCAAGAATAAATATCCTTTACCAAGGATAGATGACTTGTTTGATCAACTCAAGGGAGCATGTGTGTTTTTTCAAAAATAGACCTTAGGTCCGGGTATCACCAATTGAAAATCAAAACTTAAGATATACCCAAGACGGCCTTTCCGAACACGATATGGCCACTACGAGTTCTTAGTTATGCCATTCGGATTGACTAATGCTCCCCAAAGATTCATGGGTTGATCTCATGAATAGAGTTTTTTCACCCATACTTAGACAAGTTCGTCTTAGTATTTATTGACGACATTCTCATTTATTCCAAAAATGAGAAAAGAGCACGAAGAACACTTGAGAATAGTGTTGGAAACTTTGAGAACCGAGAAACTATATGCCAAGTTCGCAAGTGCGAGTTTTGGCCGAGTGAAGTGATGTTTCTTCGGCACATCAGGTCACAGGAGGTATCAAGGTGGACCCCGTTTAAAGTGGAAGCGGTACGTGATCGGAAGTCACCAACCAACCCTAATGAGATTAGGAGCTTTTTAGGTCTAGCCGGGATACTATAGAAGATTCATTGAAGGATTTTCTAAGATAGCTAGACCTATGACACAATTACTCAAGAAAGTGAATCAAACATGGGCGGACGGATGAGCCGCGAGGCAAATTTTAAGAACTAAAAGACAAGTTGACTACGGCACTCGCTTTTGGCTCTCCTTAAGCAAATAAAGAATATGTGGTGTATAC